>CM069235.1:49978228-50181369 GCA_035582765.1 Acer negundo | reverse complement strand
GTATAAAAAGAAATCTTGGAAAAATACAAGATATTGTTTAGCTTAGTGAATCAATGTGTACCGCTTTTTCGTAGAAGTGTTGTATGGCTGTGTTAAGGTTAAAGTGTGAGCGGAGTTCAATCGATTCCTCATCAATTTTGACACTTTGTAACTTTTGCGTGGTTAAGTCTTCCTGAGAGAAAATCTTCATATTCAGGCATTGTCGCACGGTCAAAGTTTCCAAAGATGGGAATTTTAAGGTGAGATTCCAAGAGCAGAAACTTGTGAGACTTGGTAAACCTCGGAGCATCAAACTCTTCAACTTTCTGAAAATAATTTCATCCTCTATTACATCTCCATGATTTCCTATCACTTCTATAATCAGTAGCTTATACTCATTTCAGTGAGCTGCACCAGACTTCTGGCTACTAGGGATGTTCCCATGCTTATCAAACTATCACAACTCATAACTTGCAGAGATATTAGATTCTGGAAAGAAGTTGAAGGATTCTGGAAAGAAGTTGGAGGTGGCATTAGATTGATCAAACTGTGACACCTCTCTACTTCTAGAACTTCAAGATTTTGAATAATTAAGTCTAGTTTGGAGTTCTGATTCCATATGTACTTCAAATCCTTAAGGGAGGAAAGATCTAATGTTTTTATTTTTGTCCGTGTTTGGTCCTCTCCATGGTGAAATATCTCTTTGTATGGACTTCTATTAAGTGAAAGCTTCTCCAGATTCTGACATCTTTGAATGATATCGAATGGAAAAACTCTCGATTTATCATCCCAGACTTTAAGAATTTTAAGACTGTCAAAGAGAGATTCTGGCACTTGACCTTGCCACAGCATTGTGACATATTTTCCATCTAAATCCAATTCCTCCAAACAGGGGAAGGCATAGCAATCAAGCAAAGTAAAACAATTGATCAAAGACCAGACATAAAACAATTTTCAGATAGATTTAAATAGAGGGGGAAAATTGATCAACTTGTGTGGCAAGAAATTACTAACTAAAGAAGAAAAAAAAAAGGTTCTTATTCTCATACCTCTTTGACCAAGGAGAGAAACAAAGGTTGGCCATCCACTTGAAACAGATCCAACGATTTCAAGACAGGCCATTCCACTTTATGTCTACCAGGGTAGAAGCTTCTAAGTTCTGGTAGTACATTAAGTTCAAAGGAGGTCAATTTCGGAAAGAGAAACCTAGCAGGTGCTTCTTCCATCACTATTCCTTCCTTTGCAAGGATAGATGCAGAAAACAGGTTTTTTAGACTGAAACATTCTGAAACTGTCAATTCTTTTAGGTTTGCAAAGGAGACATTTGTTTATTATAGGGTTCAAAAATTAAATAGCTAGATACCTTGTTCCTGAATTGTAATGGAATTTCATGCTAAACTTAATTTTTAAATTATCTCAGTCTGTTCCTAATTTCATGCTAGAATTTCCTACTACTTTTAGAGTTTTAGTTTGTTATTGAAGTCTCTTCTATACTTGTTAGGAGGGATGTTTTCTTGATGGTGATTATGTTTCTTTTAAGCAGTCCGTATAACTATAGTTTATTTAAGTTTATCAATACATTATAATAGCATCTATTTTCATCCGAACATTACCCTGTAAACCTTAGTATTAGAGCAAATTCTTGTAACAAATGCACAGTTTGCTGAGAAGATATTATCTTAGGAGCAGCCATGTGCTAGGAGGGTTCTGTTCTGTATAATAGTATCTATTTTCATCTGAACATTACCCTGTAAACCTTAGTATTTGAGCAAAATCTTGTAACAAATGCAGTTTGCTGAGAAGATATTATCTTAGGGGAGGTCTTTTATGTATATTTCAAGTTGTATTTCAATTTGTTTCTAGCAGTCACCTTATTATCTTGGCAGTCAATTTGTTTCTGTATAATATGTAGTATTTATTTATGTGTTGGTACTTGGCATGACAAAATGAGGAAGTATGATAATGTAATGAGAAAACAGTGTCTGATTTTTCTTTTGTAATGAGAAAGCAAAAGGAGAGTTCAGTTTATCTGATTGTACGCAGCAGAGCTAAGATGTGTTTTCGTGTTTTCCTTCTACCAACATCTGCATTCAAGTTGAAGTGTAATTGTATTTGATCAATGTAACTGATGAATTGATCGAGTATTTATATCAGATTGGAATTCAGCTTTGTTTGATTTGCAGCCTTAGAGGTCATTCCTCTAGCACATAAGCTGTCTGAAATCAAGTGTCGGTTTTGGTTCATTGTAATTGACCTGTTTACGCCTTTATGGTCCCTGAGAAAGCATAACCTTCTTGTTTATGGTTGCATCAGAAGAAATGGATGGTTAGATTGATTTTGTTATTCATTTTAGTATTCACCGCCGTGAGATTGAAGGAATCAAGTTCACCTTCTTACCATCTTTCACTTGGTGGGTTCTTGGCTCCAATGGATTCCTGGCGATTTCCAGTAGCCGGAACAGTTGGCCAACTGGCATACAAATGGGTAGTGAAAGAATGAAAGATATCCTTACAATGGCAATATCTATTTATAGCACTTGTATCCCCATGTGGTATATAAAATTATAAACAATTAACAAGTCCATAAATAGTTACCCGTATAAATCTAACATTATAACTTGGAGAGAGAGAATTAACGTAAGCATTTAATAAACTTTAGCATCTTATCTAGATATCAATACAACCATAGAAACAACCATTGAAGTTCATGAGAACGAGAGCTTCAACACTTTAGAAGCAGCAACATCATATGAATAAAGCTAAAGCATAACAGTGCAATTACATTTGACTTCAACATGAAAACCATGAGCAAGGCGCAATGTCTCACAAACTACACAAAAAAATGCTTTCACAGTTTCACTCCTCCTCGAGTACAACCATAATGTAAATAAGTTTTCATCATAGTACAACCATAGAAACAATTGTAGAAGTTCATGAAATCGATGAACAAATGCTAAAGCAAAAGTAGAACACAGCACATCTGACTTCAACATGAAAAACATGAGCAAGGTCCAATGTCTCACAATCTATACAAAAGGGTCTTCACTCCAAATTGTGACTAGAAGAAGCACCATTGTCTTTTGCGGAAATCTGTAGCAAAACAAAACATATTACAGGTGAAAGCAGAAATTGTATAAAAAAAATCTATGGAAAAGTACTAGATATTGTTTAGCTTAGTGAATCAATGTGTACCACTTTTTCGTAGGACTGTTGTATGGCTGTGTTAAGGTTAAAGTCTGAACGGAGTTCAACTGATTTATACTCAATTTCGACTTTTTGTAACTTTTGCATGGTTAAGTCCCCCTGTGAGAAAATCTTCATATTCGGGCAATCATGCAGAGTCAAAGTTTCTAAAGATGGGAATTTTAAGGTGAAATTCCAAGAGCAGAAACTTGTGAGACTTGGTAAATATCGGAGCATCAAACTCTTCAACTTCCTGAAAATAATTTCATCCTCTATTACATTTCCATGATTTCCTATCACTTCTGTGATCTTTTCGCAGGAGCTTATACTCATTTCAGTGAGTTGCACCAGGCTTTGGGCTACTGAGGATGTTCCTATGTTTATCAAACTATTACAACGCTTGACTTGCAAAGATGTTAGATTCCAGAAAGAAGTTGAAGGATTCTGGAAAGAAGTTGGAGGTGGCATTAGATTGATCAAACTGTGACATGTCTGTACTTCTAGAACTTCAAGATTTTGAATAATTAAGTCTAATTTGGAGTTCTGTTTCCATATGTATTTCAAATCCTTAAGGTAGAGAAGATTTAATGTTTTTATTTTTGCCCGTGTTTGGTCCTCTCCATAGGGAAATATCTCTTTGTATGAACTTCCATCAAGTGAAAGCTTTTCCAAATTCTGACAACTTTGAATGATATCAAATGGCAAAACTGCCGATTTATCGTCCCAGACTTGAAGAATTTTAAGTCTGTCAAAGAGAGATTCTGGAAACTGGCGTTGCCACCTGTTCGTGACAATTTTTCCAGCTAATTTCAATTCCTCCAAATAGGGGAAGGCCTAGCAACCAATCAAATCATAAAACAATTTTCATATAGATTTAAATAGATGGGGAAAATTGATCAAATTGTGTCGCAAGAAATTATTCTCATACCTCTTCGATCAAGGAGAGAAACAAAGGTTGTTGCATTTGGCCCTCCTCGTTAGTGTCATGGATGCCACAATAAAACAGCTCCAACGTTTTCAAGACAGTCCCTTCCACTTTATGTCTACCAGGGTAGAAGCTTCTAAGTTGTGGTAGATAATACAATTCCAAGGAGGTTAATTTCGGAAAGTAAAACATCTCAGGCGCTTCTTCCTTTGCAAGGATAGATGTAGAAAAGAGGTTTTTTAGACTTCGACATCTTGAAACTCTCAATTTTTGTAGGTTTGCAAAGGAGAGCCTGTCAGAATTTATTCCTCGGAGAACAACTATTTCTTTTAGAGAGTCACATCCACCAACTTCCAAAGACTCTAGGCTTAACAACCCTCCATAAATGTTTAACGGAAACACATTCAATAGCTTCTCACAACCATCAACTTTCAATGATTTTAATTTACAAAAGGAATCATTAACAAGTTGGTTGTGCCATATTTTTTTCAAATTGTTCATGCCGGAAATTGTCAATTTTTCTAAGTTAGGAATTGCAACCTGTAAATATATATGTTATTGAGTTACTAACTATAACTGAAAGTAATTATAAAATATTTATCCAAAAATAAAGAAATAGTTAATCAAATAGAGATTCTCAAAGTCATTGTTATGGGCACAGCCTTGGGTTTTGATTTTAAATAAAAAGAAGTTAGTGTGGAAGAAGTTACTTTCAAGGCGATCTCAAAGCTAAAGGGTGGTGGGAAGAAAATGGAGAAATTCCAGTAATCATTTGTTGGGTGTGTCTTCTTTCTTTCCAACACCTTTTGGTGCTGTGTGTTGGAGGTGTTCTGGTTTGGTGCTCGTTTTTTGTCCAAGCAGGTGGTGAGGGTTCGAGTTTGGGGGTAGTCATGCTGGTGTGGTCGTTTTTCCTGTTTGGTTTCTGGGTGGTTGGAGTTTCATTTTGCTGTTGTGTTGTTTGAGTGTTTTTTGCTGTTGCTTTGTATCTTGCTCTGTTCTTGCTTTGTGCTCAGACTAGGTGGGCTTTTGTTGTTTTGTTTGGCTCTTGTTGTGGCTTGCATTTTGCCTTATGTTAATAAAGTTATGTTTAAAAAAAAGTGCGTAAATAAAGTGGGAAAATGTAAATTAAATTCTACAAATCTCACAAAGCTAGCTTGTATAATAAGAAAACTAAGAAAAGCAAAAATAAAGATAAGACATGTGGTGATTAATATAATCTTATCATCACAATTACAGATAGCTAGCGAATAGAATAAACTCATAATGATAAATTAAAAAATTCTTAATTCACTAGTAACTTTAAACATCGAATAAGAATATTGTATATTAATAATAATAATAATAATAATAATCTAAACTCAACATCAATTACTTTAGAAATAAAAGAATCACAAAAAATTAATTACACGCAATATACTAGATAATATGTACATTAAAACTAAACATTTACCCCAGCTGAAGAGTTGGAAAGTTTTTGTTTTTTTGAGAGAGAAACGGACATAGATATATAGCACCAATTTCATCTTAATTTTTTAAATTGTAGCTAAGTTAATAATTTTTCTTTAAATAGCACCAAAATAGGGTAACCAATAGAAATACCTCTTAACTCCTATTTTAAGATAACTTTATACTTTTTTTTTAAAAAAAAGATTATATTATATGTTTCTTTTTTTCCTTTTTTTTTTCCTCTCTTTTTAGAGCATCTTCAATGCAATGATGGTTTGTGAAAAAAAAAAATATCACGTAGGTAGTTGTGTATATTCAACCTCAAGATGATGTGACAAAAAAAATGTATTACACATTGTCAACATAACCATTTACTTTCAGATAGTTTGTTGAAATTTTTTTTTTTTTTTTTTTTTTCGATTGACTCAGTATGTATTTTAAATTGACATTAATTTTTAATCTATTTTTGGTAATGAAAACTGAACACATCATTAAAAATAAATGTGTTTTAAACGGAACCATTGGAGATCAAATTTTGAGTTGATTGTCTATTAAGTCTATCTTTATACCATATAAAAAGCAAATCTCTTAACATTATTGTAATGTCAACGATTATTAATATACAAGTCACTTTTATATTGGAAATGCTCTTATATTTCTTTTATCTCTAGTCTCCATGGTCTACCACTATGCTATCACTCTACACTTTTTGCAGACTTGAAAGGTTATAATATTTCTTTTAGATTATTTTTATGAGCAATGCTAGACATCCCACTTACAATATCACATTTTTCATCTCAACCTATATGACAGTTGCTGAGGTATCATTTGATGAGTAGATGATTAATCTCATTTAGTGAGTGAATACACATATGTTTCTTTTTATTTTAAGATGGACTTTCTGTTTCTCACTTCACTTGGTCTGTTTTTCTTCTTTTCTGCTCTGCCACCCAATTCTCTCTAAACTATTTTACGTGATATTAAAACTCAACTTAATAATTTAGTAACAAGGCCACAAAAACAGTCAAAGGTGTTATAAATTTTAAGAACTCAAGTTTTAAATACAAAAATAAATTTTGGATTTTAGAACGCGGATTATGTATAGTCCAAAAGATGTTAAAATATGTACAGTCCAAAAGATGTTAAAATAAAGAATTTGAGGAGAGTGATTTTAAAACAAGAATAAATAGAAGATATATATACTACGGTGGTACATGTACCTTATCATTGAAGATAAAATCCTTAAATTTAGGACAAACCATTATCTCCATTGCTTTCAAGGATGGAAATCCAATCTATAGTGTTCATAATATTGAGTTACTAATTAGAGTTCTTTCTAATTATAAAAAAAATTATCCAAAAATAATTAAACAGTAAATCAAGTGTAGTCAAACCTCAAGGGTATTTGTGCAATTAGCCATTAAAAGGAAATCTTAATCTTTTTTTTTCTCGTGTTTTCAATATTTTTCAGAGCAATGTTTTTTTATTTTTTTATTTTTTTCAGAGACAATACAAAACATCACCATAAAACACTTGAATTTTATATTCATAAAAAAAAAAACATAATTCGGATTTTTTTTTTTTGAAATAATAAATTTTTGATTTTTTTTAAAGAATAAATTTTTGGATTTTAGATAGTGGATTATGTACAATATTTCAATTAATTAAAAAAAGTAATAAAGAGAAGATATATTGTAGTATATGTACCTTATCATTAGAGATAAATGCCTTAAAATTTAGACAGCGCGCTATCTTCATTTCTTTCAATAATGGAAATTGAGCATCCCTCTTTTCTTCTTCTCTTAACTCTTCCATGAATACCACCTCTTTCAAGAGACTACAATTAGATATCTCAAGATACTGGAGTTGCACAAAGCGATTAACCATAGAAGATGAAAATAACTCATTTAAATTATCACAACTTTGTATGACCAAACGATTTAAATTTTGGAAGGAAGAAGACATCGTTGGAAGTTGGTTGTGCCAAATCTTTTCAGCACTAATGTCTGAAATTTCTAAGGTCCCCAAGTTGGGGAACACAACCTGCAAATACAATTGTTTCAATATTATTTGTTAATTTGATAGAGATATTTAATTGAATATAATTAAAATTTTCAACCTATCTAAATTCAAGATCAACAACCTTAAAAATAAAATAATTAAATCAATACTAGATAGTATAAAGATAAACTTTTAAAATAATGAAAATAAAGTGTATAAATTCCACTCTACCAAAAAACCAACTGATATGCCCTACACGCAACCCCCTGAAGGTTGTGGGTTTGGGTTATATCTTCCTCTCACAAAACTTAAATTAATTGTAATAGTTCAAAGAAAGTTTGGCTTGATTTAGATCCCACTTGAATTTATTTACTCATGCAAGATGGAAAGTTGTAATTACAAAAAGAGATTTTTGAAATTAGTATGTGAGATTTGTACAATCCAAATTAACTATCAAATATATGATTAACATATGTTAGAAAATCCACATGTGAAGCTGGTAAATATGAGATTCAATCTCACGGTTGAAATGATAGAAGGGATGAGAATGATATTTACTAATAGAGGTTACAACCCAATAGACTATAGTGTTTTAAGGTTGTACAAGGTTATCTACCACTGTATAAAATATATCAATTGCTATTTTTATATTTTCCTGATCGATTTTCTGAAACAAATTAAAGTTAATGAGAAATTTGTGATATTTTAAAAGCTAATTGAGTGAATGACCTTACATTTTTTTTATTAGGAAGTTACTAATTTAAATTTTTGTTTGACATAGAATAAAATGAGAGAGAACAACATTGATACCTTCTCGTTGAAAAGTGACTTGGGAATATCAATCATGTCCTCCGAAATGATATCTCCATCATTTGTACTACTTGTCAATTGCAATTGGGAAGTTGTCTTCACTCTATGGCAGAAACTTTTGAGTTGTGGTAGACGTCTCAGAGTCAAGGAGTATAATTGATTGAATTGAATCTCATGAATCAATTCTGTATTGTTGACATCGTCTTCTTTCTCAATAGCAAAAATCTCTTCCAAATTTTTGCAGGATGACACTTCAATTTCTTGAAGTTTTGGAAGGATTCTATCAATGTAGAATGAGAAGATATTAGTTAGTTTATCACATTTGTGCACTGTAATAGTTCTTAGTTGGCAGAAAGACTCTGCTGCTGCAAGTGGAACATTACATATCTTCTCCAAGTTCAACTGTTCAGAGACAATGACTCCAACGAGAACAAGGCATCAAAAGATACTGACTGCTTTGAGTCAGTAAAGTCATATTTAAGGTCTGCACCCAACTCTAGTTGTTTGATTCCCATCAACTGCGAGATAACCTCATCCGCATTGTCATTGGTATTCAACTTGACTCTCAACGTTCTTGAATCCTTAGGAGGCAAAATCCAATTACGATCTATGGATATTTTGTATCTTTTCAGTTGTGGGGAGAGCAAGCCTTGTGACATTTTAACATTTGGAATACAAATTTCTAAAGTGGTCAAGCGATCATGCAAATGCTTCAGCTCATCAAGGCTAGCGTTCCTTCCCCCTATATTGAGTCCTCCATCCTCCCACTTGATTGAAGTATTATACATATATAATGCTTCTAATCGGGTAAAGCAAGATATAACATTTGGAGGAATAATTTCAAGTGTGGAACATTGAGTCAAATCTAATAGCCTTATACTAGTCAATTGACGCATCTCTCCAGACAACTTCTTAATTTTAGAACCACGAAAACTAAGGATTTCAAGTTTCTCAAGCTTTCCAATATCAGCTATGTCTCCCAATTTACATGCATCTAGACACAATGTTTGAAGGTTTACAAGGTGACTAAGTGATGTCGGAAGTGGAGATAAATTCATTTCAATCAAATGTAAAACTTGAAGCCTTAACATCTCAGCAAAGAAATCATCATCTATTCTTGAAAATGTATCCTTAGTTTTCATATAGAAAAACTCAAGTTGCGGGAATACTAACCGTAGATCTTTTGGGACCTTAGAAATATTATGTAACGTGATCGAAGTGCAATTCTTCAACATATTCTTTTTTGCCCAAGGGCATAAAATGACATCATCTATCACATTACACACATTTCCTCTTCCACAGTCAATTGTTCTAGCCACGTCACAAATAACGTCATGCATAGCAAACCTTTCGCCATCAGGAATGCCATACCAATGAGATTCTCTAGTCTCATTAGGAGCATCAAGCAACAAAGAATTGTCCTTGAGTTTCTTGACCAAGTCTTCTACCCTGCATTGTGCTTTTTCCAAGGTGTTGGATCTTTTAAAAAAACCCAATCCCAAACCATACACTAACAAGTCTCGAATGGAAGCATCATAGGTGCATCCCATACGACTACAAAGCAAAAAAATCTCCCTAAGCTCTTCAGTATCTAGATAATCGTAACTAAATTTTATACTTGTATATACCTCCTTGGTCATTATTTCCTCAAAGCTATCCGAAGAAGGATTTTTCAATTCTTCCAAGGCATTTCTCCATATAGACTCTTCCTTGTTTTTTAATGCACTTGCTATGGTAACAATGGCAAGGGGCATATTTCCACATTCCCTAGCTACTTTAGGTGCTATAGATTTCAAATCAGGATGGTCAACACACATACCTGCTGTGCTTTTAAAAAGACTCCAAGCTTCTGCTTCTTCTAAAGTGTCGACGAAAAAAATAAATTGAGAATCCATCTGATTTGTTAGCACATTGCTGTTTCTCGTTGTCAGCAATAATTTTAATCCCTTACAATCGCCTCCCAAAGGAATTCCGACCCTCTCCAAATCGATTTTCTCCCAAATATTATCTAAAATCAGAAGAATCTTCTTTTCTTTCTTTTTTTCTTCACGGTTGTCTGCTCCCTCAGATACAGTGACCTCTTTCTTCAATTGGTCATATAGTGCCCTTGCTCGTTCGCCCTCGGTGTTGTCATGGAATTTCAAGCCTAACTTTCCTCCAATTTCTTGCTGAATATTTTTTATGTCCGGTGATTTAGATACTTCCACAAAGACTATCACATGAAAGAGATTATCTTGCTGGGTATGTATTGCTACTTTTTGCGCTAATGTTGTCTTACCGATGCCTCCCATGCCGTAAATCCCAACCATGTTGACATTAGGATCATGTAGTGCGTCAATGATATTCTTCAAAATGGACGTTCTCGATTCAAAAGCCTCGTAACCTTTGCTAGACCGAAGCCATGGCTCCTCTGGAATTGTAGGGTATGAAACTTTTTTAAGTTTCGCAGCTTCTTGCTCAAGATCAACAACATCTGACTTCAACTTCCCAGCTTTCTTGCTAAGTTGATAGCGATTCATCAAATTATGACAAGAAAACCTCTTGCAACATTGAATGTTTGCTTGCTCAGGATTATCTCCAACAACCTCCGAGACCTCAACGATGATCCGATTCGCCCTCTCCTGCCAAAGCTTAACATCCGGCAAAGGATCCTCCCCAGGTTTAATTAACAATTGCACAGTGTCTCTTTTAGCCTCCAGCTTTTCCACTTCATTCTTCAGATTCTTAAGGTTGGTCTTGTAGTTCCACAGATATCTGAACGGACGTCCTACAGGAGCAACCAAGTATTCGGCAATCTTTGCAGCAACAGAGATAGCAATTTCAACCATTTTGATCCCTTGAACTGTACTTGTCTCTTTCACTTTTTTTTTTTTTTTTTTTTTTTTGGATTTTTGCAGAAACAGAGATGAGAATCAAAGGAAAACAGAGAAAAACAGAACAGAAAACAACAGAGCAATTCGGAAGCAAGACTCAGTTTGATGGAACAACAATTTTTTTGTGATCAAAATCAGATCTACGAAAATGAGAAAAACAGTTTCTTGATACAGTAAAGAAGAGTGAAATCAAACATCAAAAAGTCTAGCAATGAGTCCACTGATTCTGATTGTTTACCGTGTGAAATTATTGTAAAGCAAATACAAGGAAAAGCAATGGGAGAAATTGACTGTAATGTCATGTTCTAGTCGGCTAAATTGACAGAATCATTAACACCGACAACCCATTTTTAAATTCAATAATGGGAAAAAAAAAAAAGCATACATCCAAATTTCTTTTATTTTATAAACATTAATGAAGATAACCAAAATTATAAACAGTCTGAAAACAGAAAAAATGAAAAGACTTTCTGTTATTGAAGACTTTTATTTTCAACATTGTCGGTGGACGTGCTGATGGGTTCGTTGAGAAGACTTGTACATTGACTGTTTAGCTAAGAGTGGTTCTGGTGGTCGCAGTGATAGATTGGAATAGGGTGTTTGCTGATAACTTTTGTTGCTGGTGTGTGGCTGTCAGGGCTGTCTGTTTAGTGTAGAGTTTGTGGCTGGTCTTTGTTTTGTCTTGTGATTATGCTTGGTTTTGTTTTGTTTCTTTTTTCGGTGTTTTGTTCTCTTCTTTCTGGGTTGGTTTGCTGCTTGTAGTTGTTTGCTTTGGGTGTTCGGCGTCCTTGCTCCCCTTGTATCATGTTCTTGGTTGTTCCCCGTGATTATGGGGTCTTTTCGGTTAATAAAATGCAGTTTAAAAAAAAAAAAAAAGAAGATAAAATTGTAATAATTTAAGATATAAACAAAATAATAGACCTGTTAATAAATAAATAAAAACAATGACAGGCTTACGAAATCTCTGCATGGAAAGACATAATAAAAAAAAAAGGGAAGAAATTAATCTCCAAAAGATGAGGAAGAAGACAAGGGTTAATTAGTAATTTAGTTTAGGGTTAGTTTAATAATAAAATGAGAATTTCTCATTACAATCCACAAATTATCTATGAGAGCTTCTCTTTACAATCCACAAATTATCTATTTACACTCAAATTTTTTTATTTATTTATTAATGACAATTTTAACCTAAACTAAAATTATTAATCAAGACAAAAAAAAATTCTAAAGACACTCTAAACTAATTAAATTATTAAAAAAAAAAAAAATTCTCTCTCCTAAATCATTAGATTAAATATTACGTATTAAACTCTCTCTCCTAAATATATTATTCCATATTAAATACTCTCTCCTAATTACTATCTCTCCATTCTTTTTAAATCCTATTTCCATTCTTTCTTGATTAATAGTTAATGGAAAAAAAAAAAAAAAAACCTATGAATATTTTTGGTTTTTTACTAACAGTAAAATATATTATAAAAAGTCAATTTTCGAAAAAATAAAATAAAATAGATATATGAAAAATTGATTTGTTGCAATTAGATTCCATTAAACTCATAATTTCTAAGACTAATGAAAGAATTAAAAACAAGGTACTTATTTTTTGAGTTTTTTTTTTAATATATACAAATATACGGTTCCTAAAAATCAAGTTTATTCGTAAGGTTTTTTATTTTTTATTATTTTTTTATTATTATTATTTTAACTATTAGTCTTACTGAGAATGAATGAATATAGAAAATTTGAGATATGTATTGAAGGAGAAAGAGTTTAATACGGTAATTAAAAATTTAGGAGAGAGTGTTAATATATAATATTTAATCTAATGGTTTAGAAGAGATTATTTCATTTTTTAATAATTTAATTAAAAAAAATTACTCATCAGATGAATCTAAAGGCTACGGTGGTTCGTCATAACTTTTATTAAAATAAAATAGAGTGTTATTAGAAATTTATTTTTTAAAATGAAGTGTCTTTAGAATAGGAGCGTTAAAAGATAAAAAAGATAATCTTAGAACAAAAGAAGTGTCTTTAGAATTTTTTTAAATTTAAATTTTGAAAATGAAGTGTCTTTAAAAAAGAAGTGTAAAAAGAAAAAATTGGATTGTCAAAAGAAGCTCTTATTATCTATTCACACTCTAATTTTTTTTTTTTTTTATTAAAGATAATTTTAACCTAAATTAAAATTATAAAAAAAATTAAGACACTTCAAACTAATTAAATTATTATAAAAATAAAATTTTATTTCTTAAATCATTAAATTAAATATTACGTATTAAACTTTGTTTTGATACAGTAAAAGAAGAGCGAATCAAACATCAAAAAGTCTAGCAATGAGTCCACTGATTCTGATTGTTTACTGTGTTAAGTTATTGTAAAGCAAATACAAGGAAAAGCAATGGGAGAAATTGACTGTAATGTCATGTTCTAGTCGGATAAAACGACAGAATCATTGACACCGACAACCCATTTTAAAATTCAATAGTGGCCAAAAACATAAGCATACATCCAAATTACTTTTATTTTATAAACATTAATGAAGATAACCAAAATTATAAACACAGTCTGAAAACAGAAAAAGAAAAAAAAAAAAAAAAAAAAAAAGATTTTTTCTTGGTGAAGACTTTTATTTTCAACATTGTCGGTGGACGTGCTGATGGGTTCATTGAGAAGACTTGTACATGAAACCTTCATTTTTCTTTTTTCCTTTTTTATATTCATCTTGGTTATAAGATTTTTATTATATCAGTTTCAATTGCAAAGCTCTTTCTAGATCTCTCCCAAGCTCATGCCTTGTTCCTCCTTATATATATATTTATATATATATATGGTCACATCTCACAATTAAGAAGAATATGTAAATGAAATGTACCATAAGTCCATAACAGATACAACGATCAGAAGCAGAAGATGTGCACCGCCTGTTAAGCATATCCGTAGAAGACCATGAAAATCAATGGCTTCAAATCTAAATTAAGCTTTGGTTGAATTATTAATTAAAATAATTGTTAATTGTACTAATAAAGTACTTTAATTTAAATGTATAAACGGGCTGAATTCTCCTTTTCTTTTCCATGATCTTGGGGCGAATTTGCTAAGTGAGGATTATAATATAAAGAATAAAACTTAATTCATAATTTGTGATTACATTATTTACTAAAAAATTGTTGAAAATCAAGTTATATAGACCCTACACAAAATTGGGAATTAAATTCCTACGGAAAAGAGAACTTTTGTTTTCTTAATATTTTGCCAATACTCAATTAAAGTACTAAATGGATCAATTAAGAAAAGATAACTAGCTGAGTTTGAATTCATAAACACAAATTTGAAACGCTGTTTCTTAGACATTTCGCATGTTAATAAGGGCAAAACGATAAACTCAATTGTACAAAGGTATATAATAAGGGTAAAACGATAATTATTAGGTATATAAATTTCGCACTTTTTTTTCTCGAACTGAATTTGATTGCACAACATAATTACAAAACATTGTACAATTGATTCTGCACAAATGTGTGTGATTCCCCGTGTCAGAGTATATAAATATATAAATGTTGAGGCCACTGCCACCCAAAAAAAAAAAACTCTTCACACCAGTTTACTTAAAATACTCATTATTAAAATATAAAAAATAACAATTTTACTTTATACACCATTAAAATCTCTAATTACCTTAAGGTGGCTCTATTGCCACTCAAATTCCCAAAATATTTCCTGGAAAACTCATTTGCTTTCTTTACCCATCTATTAAAATTCAAAAATCAAAACTTGTTTTGTACACCCGTCAAAATTCTAAATATATCCTCAAAAATTGGAATATTAGAAGCTATTTTTTTTATTGATAAATCTATTAAAAGGATTCAATAACTGAAATATTGTGGATGGTAATAGAGCCCCCTAACCTTAATTGTTAACCCTCGAAATTCTCTAAAATGGAAATGTTCAACATTGCTTTTAATTTTTATATTTCTTTCAAAATCCTTTAATGTTATTACGTTTGAATTGATTGATTTTTAAACTTATATAGATTTTTTTTTTTTTTTTTTTTTTTGTTGCAGCTGCTTATATAGAATTGTGTAATGTGTTTCTGTCATTAGATAGAGCTTTGTAGAGAATAGAGATTAAATTAGACCTTCATTTTCCCATTGAAAAAACCAGATTTGCTTATGACATTATCTTGTGTGACAGATAAAATTGTAATAATTTAAGACATATACAAAATAATAGACTTATTAATAAATAAATAAAAACATTGACAGGCTTACAAAATCTGTGCATGGAAAGACATAATAATTAAAAAAAAAAAGAAAAAAAAAAAAAGAAATTAATCTCCAAAAGATGAGGAAGAAGACAAGGGTTAATTAGTAATTTAGTTTAGGGTTAGTTTAATAATAAAATGAGAATTTCTCTTTACAATCCACACATTATCTATTACACTCCATTTTTTTTAATTAATGGCATTTTTAACCTAAATTAAAATTACTAAACAAGATAAAAAAAAAAAAATTAAAGACACTACCAAACTAATTAAATTATTTTTTTAAAAAAAATTCTCTCTCCTAAATATTAAATATTACGTATTAAACTTTCCCTCATAAATATGTTACTACCATATTAAACACTCTCCTAATTAATCTCTCTCCATTAAAAAAAAAAAATCATATTTCCATACTTTCTCGATCAATAATAATAGTTAAAAAAAAAAAAACTTATGAATATTTTAGTTTTTTACTAAGAGTATATATATATATATTAAAAAGTCAATTTAAAAAAAAAAAAAAAAAGATATATGAAAGTTTGAATTGTTTTAACTAGATTCGATTAAACTCAGAATTTCTAAGATTAATGAAAGAATTAAAGTTCTCTAGGCAATCACCTACTTATAAGAGTAACAAAAAACATTTTCATATTTAGATTATATATATAAAAAAAGGTACAAAAAAAAAGGTACTTCTATTTTTTTTTTATTTTTTTTTAAATTTTTTTTATGTACATACACATGGTTCCTAAAAATCAATCTTATTAGTAAGTTTTTTTTTTTTTTTTTTTTTTTTAGTCTTACTTGAGAAAGAATAGAGATAAAAAATTAGAGATATGTATTGGAGGAGATAGAGTTTAATATGGTAATTAAAAATTTATGAGAGTATTTAATATGTAATAATTAATCTAATGATTTAGGAGATATAATTTCTTTTTTAATAATTTAATTCAAAAAAGATAAAAAGAATAATCTTGTAACAAAATGAAGTGTTTTAGAATTTTTTAAAATTTAAATTTTGATAGAGTGTTTTTAGAAAAGAAGTGTAAAAAGAAAAAATTGAATTGCCAAAAGAAGCTCTCTAATAAAATAAAATAATTGAATAAATCATGTAAGAGTTTCTATTGATAATTCAATTTTTTCTATTTACACTCATTTATAAAGATATTTCATTCTTGATGATATCTAGAAATCATTGAGTACAAGTGTGATTAGAGTTTGTGAAACTAAGTTCATTTATGGAAATTTCCAATAGTAAACTTGAATCTTACAAAGTAATAAAAGTTTTCCAAATTCTTATAATATTTAGCAGAAAATACAAACTACAATTTGGTGTAACACCATGCACCCATTGTTATGTATTTTTTTCAATCCTGAAAAATACATAAAGAGAATTTAGGATAGCTTGTATATTTCCGATCTTGGAAGTTTACAATAGAAGAATTTAGAAGAATACAGGAGATAGACAGAGAGAAACAAATTTACTTAATATTCAATACTTTAATTAATTTGAAAAGAGCCTTTTATAGGCTTTACAACCAACCGATCCTAATAACGTCCTGAAAAACAGAGAACCAATATCCCACTAACAACATGTTAACATCCACTAAGATAATGCCAAAAGAAAAGGAACCAGTACTCCACTAACAACAACTAACTTATTTGTCCTATCAATTTAAAACAACCAACTCTGACTCAGTCCTAAGTCCCACATGTGCAAGGTTGCATGAGAATTATGACAGTATCACACCCCTGCAGTCAAACCACATTATATTTGACACACTTTCGAAATGCAGATGACAACCCTTTTTTTTTTTTTTTCTAGCAAAGAAGCATAATTATTATTAATATAAATTTGTAAACTTTGTGATTTGTTGGTGTCCTGCTTCATAGGTGTATGTTGCACAACTTTGCCGGAAACAATGAGATATATGGCACTACAAAAAAAAATGTTGCTTTTGCTGCAGATTATATACCACGGATGTCAATCTGTGGCATTATAATATAAAAATCAGAAATATATAATTAATAAAAATATTTACCATGGATGTTGGTGTGGCAATTTATTAGCCACACCTATTTGGCATGGATACTATTGTAGTATTACAAAAATTAAAATAATAAAGCTCATTTTGTAGTCTCAATTACAATTAACTCGCATATGGATATTTGTTATAAAAATAACTTGAATACGGATATGATACACAAATCCCAAATCCCTAATCCCTCTCTCCACCGATCCAAATCCCAATTCTTCTGCTCCTCCGCTACTCCATCGCCTCTTCCACCTCAACTGAGGTTGCTACAGTATCGTGAAGCTCTCCACATCGAATTGTAGGAAGTGCGAGACTGCTAAGATGGTTGTACATGCTCTACTCAAGGCTCTACTCAAGGCTCTCACCAACAGCGACCTGATCAACCTGGCCTCCACTGCCTCGAGGAGATCGACGCTTGCTCCGTCGAGCGTTAGGTCAACATCGCTGAGGAGTGGCTTCGAAAAGTTGACGCTGAGATCAATGAGGAGTACGTTCTTAAGATGAACTTGCACGCTAGATTGTTAAACATGCACTCTAGGCTCGACTGTTTTGTGATCTCAAAGGTATGGTCATAGCTGTCTTACAATGGCCGTATTTGCAACACCCAAAATCCACAGCAAAAGCTTTTTTGTCACAGATTTGTCTGCGGCAAAATGATCTCTTTTTTGTAGTGTGGGATTTGTAAAATAGTGAAGAGTTGAGACAACTCCTTTAAAGTTTGTAAAACAGTGAAGAGGAAAAAAAACTTTGTTTTATAAAAATAAAAAATAAAAACTAACTTAGGTGTCTTTAAATTTTTTTGTCTTCTTTTATTAATATTGTCATTAATTTAAAAAAAAAAAAAGTGTAAACGGGATAATTTGTGAAATATAGAGAAAAGCTCTCAAATCATAGATTGATGCTATTGACAATTTTATCCTAATTAAAATTACTAAACAATATAAAAATTTCTAAACACATTTCAAACCTTTTTGTTAGATATTTTTTTTAATCTTTTATACAAATTATTTTTAAGTGTCAAATGAAGCAAAAAATAAAAGGAAATTAAACTTGTCAATTTCACTCTTCAACTAGAAAAGATAAGTTTGAATCAAGATGAAATATCTTTAGAATTGTTGTTTCAAATTTAGGTTTCTAGAATAGAGTGTTTAAAAAAAAAAATGAGTGTCAGAAGATAAAAAGAATAGTTTTAAAACAAAATAGAATCTTTTTTAAATTAATTTTTTTTTTTTTTTTAGGTGGAGTGTATGTAGGTAGAAAAAATGTGTCAAATTACAACAAAAATATTATAGACATAAGTGTCAAATTACACCCAACCTATCTAAGGTTAACATTTTACACTCACAATATTTCTTATCCAACCCAGTTACACTCTCCAACTATGGATAAAAAATAAAATAATGGAATAAAATTTTACTCTGAAAGGTGTGACTTATTAATTTTCATATTCAATGTTGGTGAGAATATTTTCCTGCTTTTGAACTGAATTCAGTCACATTTAAGCAAACTATTTTTACTCTAAAAGCACTTTTTAATGAAGCATTAAAAATACAGAGGAAAGCAGAGCAACAATGGAGTTTCAGAATTAAAGAAAAAACAGGGGAAGTAAAAGACAGAAAACAGAGAATAAAATATAATGCAAAATTTACAAGACCTTCATGTCCATGAATGGCATGAGTGTGGACCTGAACAAGACCTTCATGTCCACCACTCATCACCTTGTCACGATAGTTGACGGGCAAGGCCTTGTTGAACAATCAATCATCATCGTGGAAACCATGGTGACAAACCCAGTAAAAGGGAAGTCGTTCCAGGGTCTGGAGCTCAAACATGGACTGTTCAAGCTCTCAAATGCATCTGGCAGATTGTGTACGATAGTTGCAAAGGCTTTGATTAGGAAGGCTACACGAAAGTGCTAAGAGTTTAGATGAGAAAAAGAGATGCTAGATTCTAATAGTATTGAGTGGCCAGAATCCCAAACAGTCTAGTTCAAGCTGAGTTTGTGAATAATAATAAAATGATCCAGTGAATTACGTTTAAAATTGATTCAAGAATTACGCTTAAGAAAAATAGAATCTCTTCATTCATGAAGAATGATAGAACAGAATTCAGGAAATCCAGGAATTCAAGATTACAAAGTTTTGTAATTGGACGAGAAAAGAGAAAACGACGTTGATAGGAAAGAAAAGAATAAGAATTGGACGAGAGAAGAGGCTTTGTAATTTTGTTTAAATCCATAAACCAGAGCTGCAACCAGACCAGAGGTACGATAATTCCTTCGCACGTTTGTGTTTTGTTTCCATGGACTAGAGAAGAGGTTTTGTAATTTTGTTTTGTATTTATGTCTGTTGGTACTTGGCATGGCAAAATGAGGAAGTATATATGATAATGTAATGAGAAAACAGCATCTGATTTTTCTTGAATAAGTTTGAATCCGGGCGGACAGCAAAGACTGCACCTTGTTGATTAAGGGCTTGGTATGCTAGGGTTTGGAGCCGATATATTCGGTCATGATCGGACCATATTTGTGGCGCGTGAGGGATGTAAAATAACAAACAAAGCAAGTGTTTGATTAAAGTGAAGAGGTGTTTGTTGAAAGGTCTAAGAGAACACCAATAATGAGAGCTTAAGAAATTGAAGATGATTAAGAGCAGAGCATGCTCTATTTCATTTCTGTTGAACATAATCAATATTACAGACTATAAGTTAATCTATTTATACAATGTTTGTACAAAAAGGTCAACAAAAAAATTCCTGAAAATCAGACATAATTTAGTATGCATTTTACAGTAGCTTAGCTCGGCAGCTGAGAATGCTGAGATTTAATCCTTGGCTCATGAACAACTTCCTTCTTGTGCACACCAGTAGAAGATGTAGATGTAGTAGCTGCATATTGTGAGCTCATCTGAGTATTACCCTTCACAAGGGAGATGAGTGCTCCGAGTTCATAGAAAGGTTTGCGAAGCCATATGAAGTTGGCTATGAGATGGAAAGTTGAGCTATGACTCAACCATGCCCATTGAAAGTTCATAGATATTGAAGAATCGGATTCTGGAAGGAAATGCGGTGCAGACCGCAGTGCAAACAAGACTCATGGACTGCGGCACAGAGAGCGGTCAATTCCAGTGAGTATATCACGTTGTAGACCGCGGTGGAGGTAAAGATACAGACCGTGGTTTACTAAGCGGTCATTTCTAGAAGTATTCTGCGGTAAAGGGCGTGGGTGGCCAACCGCAACCCAGAACGTGGTGACGGCGTATTTTGCACAGGTACTGGAGGTTACGCGAAAATAGGAAAAAAAAAATTTTGGAAGTTCTTGTGCTTGAAGGAAAAAAAATTTTCTTTGCAAGAAGACTTGTCATAAAAGGAAATAGTTTTTATTTTTTAATTTTTTATGTGGAACAAGTAAGTCTCGTGCATATAAGAGATGAATTTCCTTGTTGGTTTCAAACTCCTTGTAACTAGTATAAATAAAACCTAGTAATTAAGTTATTCGTGTGGAGCAAAAAGAAACACATGTAACAATAGAGCGTAGTGGGATCCGGGTGGGAGACCCATGCCCTAGGAATATCTAGGGAGGGATTCAAGGGAATATCAGTGGATCAAGTATGAGATCCATAGGTCATATTCAGAAGAGATCTAGGGGATATTCGGGAAGTACTCAAGGGGATCTAGTGAGCGTTGTTCTAAGAGCTATGATATAAAGCTCGATTGTGAGCTTAAGGGCCTGGTAAGGCTCGATGGTTTGGGATTTGGGTTATAGAGAGAATCCTAGAGTATATGGTTGTAACAATTCATTATATAGTGGAACTTTCTCTATCGTCATGATGACTTGTAGTTTTTTCCCTGATTTAGGGTTTTTCACGTATATCTTGTGTTGTGTGATTGTTTATTTTCTCTCATCTTATTTTTTTGCTATAAAAGTTAATTGCTATAAGTTATGGACGAATATTATGCATGTCACTTTCGCATTCATTGGTTCAAACTCCCAACACAAAGTGCTACCGCTTTCCATCTGTAGACTTCACATCCATTAGTCTATCATCTTTTCCATGCCTTCTGAAAACTATTCCAGATCAGGCTGACAAGCTTCGTATTCAAAGTTTCCACATAATATATGCTTCATTCTACTGGACACAAGATGGGACATCAGCGACTCCACACCCATCTCCAAATGAACAGAGAAATAATAAAATGAAAAAGACAATGCATAAATATAGTCATGATTTAAAATGAGAGAAACTCAAAGTTTATCCGCTTATGAAGAATCAATCTAGAAAACAATTAAAAGACAATCAATGTAATCTCTTGAAACTATCAAAACAAAACAAAATCAAGATGCCCCCTTAGAAGCTTATTGAAATGAATTCACATTCTTTACCTTGATTAGATGGAACAGTGTTTTTCCATCTCTAATGGAGAGATGGAGAAATCTGGTGTTCTCCATCTCTAAGTTTGTGAGTATATATCCAAAATTGCCATATATGTTTAATTTTGTGAAACTTCACGGAAGTTTGTGCAATTCCCCCATATTGTGTTTTCTGTATATCTCGTTATTAGATACCAACTTCTAATGTCTACTTAAATCTGGTTAATAAACTTCTAATGATTCCATCATCCAACTTTTATATTTTTAATAATTTCAAGGGAAAAAAATCATAAATGGAGTCAACTCCAAAAGATTACCCGAAGCCAAGCCCAAGCCCAAGCCCATTATATTAAAAATCAATTTCTATTAGCCTAGGACATGATAAAGACATTGAACACATCAATTGAAATGCTGTCCTTTTAGCTCCCTATATGAAGATCTTTTGGTATTCATTACGATTACAAATGTCCACCTGATGAGTTTCTAGAGAATAAAATGGGGAAGAGAGGCGATAGGGTCCAAACATGAGAATGGAGAAGGTTGCCAAGTGGCCAGAGGTTTCAAAGGCCTGGAATTTCGATTTTGATGATGATGATGATGAATCAGATGGGGCAGATGTTGCTTCTTTTAAGTAAGCCGATTCTCCATCAAGCGGTGAAGATGCTGTTATGGTTAGTCAGGCTCATGCAGAAAAATTTGGAGAGCACGAACATGATTTCAATTAATCTAGCAAAGTCTGGAATGTGGATCTTGATAGTAACAGACCTGGAACGGGGTTTGATGATTCTGATGATGTTGACAGTTATGACATAGACGCTCCGAACAAATAGTAAGATGGATAATAGAAGGAACTCTGATTGATAGTAGTAGATTGTCTCAAAGGTCCCGTGGTGATAACATAGGATTTAATGGGGATGACTATGGTGGACAGAGAATGAACAACAAAAAGGGTGATTAAGGGAATTTCAGGGGACCTAAATACAAAGGATCCAGATTTGGGAAAATATGGTGGCAATGATGTCGTTGGAAGTTGTTTAACTGAATCGCCAAGGTTGTCCGGTGCTGGACAGAATATCACATCTGCCATTTGTTTGGTGGTCTAAATTGCCAAAAAGATCTCTCATTCTACCGAATTTTGCTCACCTACTTGGTGTCCACCATTTAAAATTTTTGTTTTTCAAGAATTAAATTAAATTCTAGAAGATTACAAAAACTACTCATCATTGGAGTTTATCAACTCCAAGGCGCGTTTACGTACATGAGAGTAGATTTCAGCCGAGGAGGGTAGAGAACTCCGGCTGTTCCAATGAGATTACAGTGTAGAATACGCCAAGTCGTGCAGTAAGAAGACAGTGCAATGCTTGCATGCGTGTAATGGTCAGGAAATATTTTCTTGAATAAGTTTGAATGAGGGCGGTCAGCAAATTAAGACTGCACCTTGCTGAATAAGAGCTTGGTATGCTAGGGTTTGGTCTGCAATGAAAATGGTGGGTTTGGAGCCGATGTATACAGTCATGATCGGACCACATATTTGTGGCGCATGAGGGATGTAAAATAACAAACAAAGCAAGTGTTTGATTAAAGTGAAGAAGTGTTTGTTGGAAGGTCTAAGAGAACACCATTAATAAGAGCTTAAGAAATTGAAGATAGTGAAGAGCAGAGCATACTCTATTTCATTTCTATTAAACATAATTCCTAAAAATCAGACATAATTTAGTATGCATTTTACAGTAGCTGAGCTTGGTAGCTGAGAATGCTGAGATTTTTTCTTCGGCTCATGAACAACTTCCTTCTTGTGCACACCAGTAGAAGATGTAGATGTAGTAGCTGCATATTGTGAGCTCATCTGAGTATTACCCTTCACAAGGGAGATGAGTGGTCCAAGTTCATAGAAAGGTTTGCAAAGCCATATGAAGTTGGCTATGAGATGGACAGTTGAGCTATGACTCTACCCTGCCCGTTGAATGCCTTAACACTCCCATCTCCATGGACATATGATGATCACCATGGCCAAAACCAATCTTAATGTTAGAATTTCAGAAATCTTGTACTCTTGAGAATCTGAAGTGTGTGTTTGCTTGCCATGTTTGAAAAGCTCGTGCAACAGGTTCCATTGCATCACCTCTAGTCCCTATAAGATTGTTAGTAAAGCTAAAAGAAAAACTGCTTGAAATGAAGTTGATGATAAAACAAGATAGTATTACAAATAACGGTCATTATCTTAGAAGAATATTTACTATAACAAACATCACCAGATCTCACATGTTGCTCATTACAAATATGAAGAGATGGGGAATAACAAACATCACCAGTGCTGGCAATTCTCCTCCAAATCAAGCCAATTCTATTTTTTAAGGAGGGATTTATGTTTAAAAGAGAAAATTATTAAGGATATTTGTCCATACCACGTCAACGTACACAACACCTCTAGTAAGTGGCTCTCAAAGACGTGTCCTGGAACCTGGTCCGGCCATTCCATTATTGTAATTGCGTTTCCACTTAATTTTAATTCCTCCAAGTTGGGGAGACCCTGGTTCGTTCCATCTAATTGTTTCACATAAAAACATTCATACTGTGATTTAATATATTCTAAGGGAGGAAATAGTTATAAACATTTGAGAGAAAACAGAATATAGTTATTAAGTTTTACAAAACATGCATTGATCTGAATACGAACATTTTCATGTTTGATTGCAGTTGTTGTGTTAAATTAATGATCATACCTCAATTGTTGCGTAGAAGCCAAGAAATTCTGAAATGAATAATTTGACATTGTCACAATGATGCAGACCCAACCTTTTTAAGCATGACAGTTCTGTGTAGAAAGTTCTGAGTTGCGGTAAATTATGGAGTTGCTGGGGAGCTTAATTTCATAAAGAGAAGCCTATCAGCTGCTTCTTTTACTACACCCTTTGCAATAATCTCCTCCAGTAGTCCACAATCAGATACATCAAGAGAAACTAGATTCAAAAGACTCTTGGCAACGGATGCTGGAAAAAAAATTTCCAGATTCGGACAAAGGAAGATGGTAACTTTCTGTAGTTTTCGATATGAGAGCATTCCTTTGGGATCTGTATTCCATATGCGATATGCATTTCAAGTTTGACATATGATCAACAATCAACATACAGTTCTCTCAATTGAGTTGTTGCTTCTATGGAATGCTTTTCTTTCAAGCTACTCCTTCCATCACTACTCCTTCCTTTGCAAGGATAGATGCAGAAAAGATGTTTTTTAGACTTTGACATCCTGAAACTCTCAATTTTTGTAGGTTTGCAAAGGAGAATATTATTCGGGAATCATAAATACACAATTCTCGGAGATCAAATATTACTTCTAGAAAGTCACATACACTAACATATAGAGACTTAAGATTAACAACCTTCCATAAATGTGATGGTCAACCGTTATAGAATCAAGTAAAAGTCTTTTTTACCCTTGTGATATGTTGGACAAGTGGAAAGACGTATTTGCCCTCTAATAAAAAAATAGTATTAAAAAAAGGGAAAATTTTCAAATAAGTGCGTCCTTATATAACTTCATCAGTGCGTTCGATGTGGACCATTAGATTTATATGTTTTGACTCAAAGTGTATGCACTTGTCAAAACTTTTCCATAATCTAGGTCCACATGCAACGCACTGATGGAGTTATATCAAGACGTAGTGAAGAGAAAATAACCGTTAAAAAAAGAGTTTATTCTCTTAAAAATATTTTGTTTCTAAAAACTCCAAATCCCATTCGGCCCGCTTTGGCCCAAATAATTAACACCTAATATTTGTAATTCTGCCCAGCCCAATTGTAATTCAAAAGTTGGAGAAGATGGGCAAATCAGATGTGAGCCCAGTCAAAATAATTGTTTCCGTCTCTTCAGTTTTCTTTCTATTCATTTTAATTGTTTAGTTGTGTAGTTGAAATTCTAAAACAGCTTCAAGCAAAATCATTTGTACAAGTATTTGATTCTAATATGCATCTGTTTATTATCCTTAATTAAATTGATTTTTTTTATAAATGATTATTATTTTTTTAATTTTCTTTTGTTTTTCATATACAACAAATTATATTATATACAATTAAAAATATATGAGACATTAAAAATCATTAAGTTTCATGATATTCATCCAATCAATTGGATTTCTAAAATGGGTGATTCTATGCGCAACCGGGGTCGCACAGTACGTGAGACCCACATATTTTTTTTTCAAAAATACACTACGGGGCCTAAAAGGTTGCACGACCCCGGTTGCACAAATCATTTCTCTTTCTAAAATATACTCAATTCGAATAGCACTTTTTTTTTTTCTCTCTCTCTCTCTTTTTTTTTTTTTTTTTTTGGTGTTGTTTTCTATTGTACAATTATGTTTAATTTCGTTTGAATTTGGTATGAGATTTCTGGTGGTGTTTAAGATTAAGATGAAATGAGTATGTATTTTTTCTAGTATAGGTTTTTGGTGGCTAGGATTATTATTCTATAAATTAACGAGTTTACTCCTTATTTTATTGTGATTATTTTGAGTGCAAAAAACCTAATAAGTGAAGAAGAAATTCCAGAGTCAATTCATGGCTCCACAATCACCAACTCAACAATCACAATAGCAGCAGGTATTTTTTCGTATTATTTTTATCAATGGTTACTTGTATTGAATCCAAATTGTTCGTTAACAGAGTTATAATTGGCTTCTTCAATAGTATCTTTGTTACCTGTAAATTTTGTTATTAATGGTTACTTGTATTATAGTTGTATTGGATCTTATTCTTCAATGTAGCTTGGTTACTTGTAAATTTGGTTATTAAGGCTAGGGGGGGCTGGGAATTGAAAATTTTGGATAAAAACAAAGCTATGCTCACTAAGTGGATATGGAGATTTGGGAGAGACGATAAAGTGCTTTGGGGACGCGTCATCTGCTCTACCTACAAGATTCAAGACAAAGCTCTGTTTTGGGATTGGCATTTGAAGGATAGGGGCTCTTTCTTTGTCAAGTCTATTGAGAGCTTGCTTAAGCCAGGCTCGTTAGCTGAGAAAGTTATTAAGGAAGGCTTCAAGACAATTTCAGGCAAAGGGAATAGAGCTGACTTGTGGACAGACATTTGGGTGGAGGGTAAATCTCTGAAACTGGCGTTTCTGCGATGCTTCGCTCTTGCTTCGTAGAAATCAGGCGCAGGCCAGGAGTATGGTGACCGGGCGAATTCTGGCTGGCGTGGAGAATTGATTTCAGACACCCCCTCTTTGATTGGGAAAAGGAGCAAGGGAGATGCTTGTTCACGTTTTTGGACTGCTTAAGCATTCGAAGACACATTTCAGACCAAATTTCTTGGTCTCACAGCCCATCAGGTTTGTTCTCTGTGGGTTCTTTTCAGAAAAATCTGGAGGAGAGTTCGAATGCCAAAGAGACCAATCCTCATTGCTTATGGCAAGGTTTTTGTCCTGGTAAGATAGAAGTCTTTGCCTGGCAGTTGTAGAAAGGAAAGGTTCCAGTCAAAGAAGTCTTACAGCGGCATGGTGTGAATCTAGGTGGTGACCTGAGTTGTCCATTTTGCAAAGAAGAAGAAGAAACAGTGGATCATCTATTCCTCCACTGCCGCTGGTCGAATTCTCTATGGTCGAGGGGCATGTCTTGGTGGGACGTTAAGTATTGTTCCAATAACAATGTATAGAGCTGGTTAGAGGGGTGGATGGGTCTCCATCCGAAAGGCAAGTCTAACAAAGCTTGGTGTTCTCTTCTTATGGATACGGTGTGGAGTGTGGACTATTTGGGAGAATAGAAACCTCCTTGTTTTTGAAGGTAAGGACCCCAATTTAGAGCAGGCCTCAGATTTGGTGAAATTCCGGATTGCGCGGTGGTTTAAGCATATTGGAAGAGGCTCTAATGAACTGGTTGATACCCTGTTTTGTAATATTAAGGACTTGTGTGTTGAGCCCAAGGAGGTGAAGATCAATAGATATGCTGATTGGATTCCGCCTTCTAGGGATAACTTCAATTTTAACATTGATGGCTCCTCCAGAGGGAAACCAGGGCAAGCTGGGATGGGAGGGGTCCTAAAGGACTCCAATGGTAAGGTGCTTTGCCTCTTCTCTTCTTATTTGGGGATTCTTGTCTCAAATGCAGCTGAGATTTGGGCCATTAAGAAGGCTGTTGACTTGTGTCTTTCTAATCTGAACCTTTGGCATCGTGACATCACTGTGGTCGGTGATTCCAAAGTGGCAGTCTCTAGGGTTAACTTAAAGGATTTTGGGAACATTGATCATGTAAACATCATTTACGACATTTGGTGTTCCTTGGAGGAGTTTAGTGGCATGGAGGTTGTTTTTGATTCTAGAGCGTTTAATTTGTTTGCGGATAGTTTGGCTAAGATGAGGTCAAATGGTAGGGGGGATTTTGTTGATTGGAGTGATGTTTAGGGGTGTTTGTTTTGATGTTTTGTTGCATGTGGGGGTTGTTTGTGACCGCTGCCTGTAGCATTCTGCTCTCCCCTGCTTGGCTATGTTTCTTGCTGTGTTTGTCGTCCTTGTGCTGGGCTTTTGGTTTTCAATAAAGTTGCCTTTTCAAAAAAAAAAAAATAGTTAATTGTTATCTGGTATTGAATTCGGCCAATAACAATCATAATTGGATTCTTCAATGTAGCTTTGTTACTTGTAAATTAGGTTAATAAATTTTTTAATTAATTGTTACTTGGTATTGAATCCAATTTCAATTCTTCAATGTAGTGTCTAGGGAGGAAGAAATTCAAAGTTTGAATAACTCTTCAATTCAAGCTGATGTGTCTTCAAATGAAGTTGTAGAAGGTATTCCGAGAAAATCACAACCGATTCGAAGAAGACACATCCTAAATGGCTATTCAACCGAAGCCGTGATGTATCTTCTTTGGGAAAAGATGGTATTCGAGGTATCTTTAAATTCTTCGAGTGGGCAGATGAGATATATCTGAAGGAGATGGGAAAGTTGCGAAAGTTGTACGCTTTGAGGGACAGTTCACCAAACCTGATCCAACATATGAGTGTTTTTTAAAACTTCAAAAAGAGAAACAGATTTTATTAGAGTATCCTCATTTGAGAGAGCCACTCAATTTTGCTCTCACTTATTTGGACCCTTCCTTGCTGGCACAGGTTCTCGAAAAGGGTCTTAGTGGCTGCTTGGAGGTTGGAGGTCCAAGGAGTTGGGGCGCAGGTTCAGGACGGTGTTTGCTCGAAAGATTGAACTTCATCTTTGGATCGAGATGATGATATCGGTCTTGTCTTGGAGATTCAAGAATTGATCTCGTTGCTAACAAGGGTTTTGGTCGATCTCCTGAATTCATCATCATCTCGAAGCACACCATGTGCTTAATTTGTCTACTCGGTTTAATATATATATATATATATATATATACCATGTCCCTGAATTCTAATGGAATTTCATGCTAAACTTAATTTTTAAATTATCTCAGTCTGTTCCTAATTCCATGATACTTTTAGTTTGTTATTGAAGTGTTGGATATGTTGTCTCTTCTATACTAGTTAGGATGTTTTCTTGATGGTGATTATGTTTCTTTAAGTAGTCTGTATGACTTTAGTTTATTGAAGTTTATCAATACAATGTAATGTAGTATATATTTTCATTCGAATATTACCCCCGTAAACCATAGTATCTGAGCAAATTCTTGTAACAAATGCAGTTTGCTGAGAAGATATTATCAAAAGAGCAGCCAGAGACAACCTATGACACGAATCGGCGACAGTGAACGCGCAGGATCTTCTAATCGGCGCAGTGACGGCAATGACGGCGTCACATAGCATCTGCGAGAACAAAAATCTGAGATAGAGACCGAGAGAAATTCGAGAAAAAAAATCGGAGACTAGAGAAAGAAATTGATAGAAATTTGAGAAACAAAATGAGAAATGACAATCAAGGAGAAGCGAAAGAGAGACCAATTGAGAAAGAAATCGGAGAATAGGTCAATTGGACGCTGGAATGAAATTGGGGGAAATTGGACTTATTTTATTTTAGGATTTTAATAAATAATTGTATAAATAGGGCGCTGAAGGAAAAAATAGCCTCTATTACTTTTGTTTTATAATTTTATATGAACGGCGTTTTATAAATCCTTTAAAAAGTCATGTTAATACAGTTTATGTGACATTTTCCTTAAAAATCCTGTAATTGCTATCAATTGCAGCATTTAGTACCAAACGCCCCAAAATCAATGTAGTAAAAAATCAAAGGGCTGTTTGTTTAAGTTTTCAAAAACTGTTTTCTGTTTATTGAGTCACAAAAACGGGAAAAACCTGTTTGGTGGGATGATTTCAAAAAATTGTTTTATAAAATATTGAGAATAGTTTTCAGTTTTAATAAATAAAAAATTGAGAATTCTGAGAACAACAAATTTCTCAGTATTCTTGAAAACTTTTTTTTAGCAATAAAATTTACTCAAACCAAATCCATCTCTTGGATCTTCATGGATTTATACCAAAAAAAAAAAAAAAATTAAGAATAAAAAGTATAAATCTAAAAACCAAAAAAAAAATAAAAAATCTTGTTGAGATGAAATCTGGATCCATACCTGATCCATCTCTTGGATCTTCATGGATCTTTATGAAGAACCCATCACTGCCACCATACCCTACCGCTAGAACCATCTCTTGCCACCGAAAAAACCCAGCATCGTCACCTGCCACACCATCACCTCCCGTCGATTGTGCAACACCGTCACCTCCTGTCGATCGCACTGCAACGTCACCTCCTGTCAATCGTGCAACTCCAGCTCCTTCAATGGCGGCGTTGATAGTGCAGCTTCAGCTCTTTCGATGGCGGCGTCGATCGCGTAGCTGCAACCCCTTCGACGACGGCGAATATTTGCTTCTTCATCTTGCTTCTTTGCTTTTTCTTGCTCCGATCATGCAGCTCCAGCTCCTTTGGGAGACCGACAATTTCTTTTTTGTGGTTTGATGATTGTAGTTAGGTTGGTTTGGATTTAACTAAAGTGGGTTTGATTTGGTTGGGTTTAATCAAGTGTACTCAATTTTTGATGCATAACAACTTTGAAAATTATTTTGGAAATATTATACCAAACACGTTTTTTATGTTTTGATTCTCTGAATATCGTTTTCAACTATTGTTATTAAACTCGTTTTTGAATCCAAAAAATCCAAAAATCAGTTTTTTGAAAACTTCAGATTACAAGAAAACAAAAACTGTAAAACGAAAACGTTACCAAATGGCCCCCAAATTTCTTGTAGTGCTGGAACAGTTGCCAAAACTTCACTGGGCCTACAATTAAGCATTAAATAAACTTAGCATCTTATTTAGATATCAATGCAACCATTTTTTTTAGATAAAATCTAAAATATATATTAAAAAAAATAAAAAATAAAACAAAAGGAAAGAAAAAGAAAAAGAAAAGCAAAAGTAAAGTGGCGCACATGCCCTAAAACATTAATCTAAAAAGGTATGCAAACCTCAATAAAAGACAAGAAAACAGGAACTAAAAAGACATAAATTAATCATTCCCTTCTGTCTCAAACGGTGCGACTTAATTAGAAATAGCAACATGATGTAATTCTGCATGGGCTGATAGAGTCACAGAATCAAGGCGAATCTTGTCTCAGCAACAGAGAGGCGATTAGAACTTCCCTTACTCAATTGAGACTTGAAATTAGCTAAAGTCTTGAAAGTTGGTTTCACACTTTTATTGTCGAGATCAACTAGATCCCGAGCTTCCGCATACTTGTCATCCTTCCCTGAGAAGTTGTTACCTGGATTCCCAGAATTACTGATAACTTTTATTTCTACACGTTGTATAGCTCTTTACTTTCATCTTTTATGTTTGTTTCCTGGGTAAAATCGAGTATTTAATATGTTTAAATAAGTGCTTCAGGTTATTTTCCAGTTCAAGGGCTAAAGTGCAGAAATGTAGAATTTTTGGGGCAACACTCGAATTCTCTCAGAGTGTTGTAATAATAGCTAGAACCGGTGACGGTCGATGGATCCCACCTCCATGCGGAATGATACCCTTACTTACCGTTGTGCTAGTCCTTGTAACTTGCGTGCTATAGATGTCAAACTTAATTGTTCATCTTTTGACCGATATTGTAACGACCTGTTGTCAAAGTGGCACCGCTGCAGAGGAAGTGGCTTATTCGTTGATAGTTACTAGTTTTATCTTAGGTTATGTATATATCTTAGATTTATTGCTTTGCAAAGTAGTTTGTGATATTCAAAATAAACACCTATTTTACTTATGCTTTTCATTGTGTGACCGACAATGTTTAGGCTACGTTTGGGGGTGTAAGTCGTCTTATTTTTCTTATTTTTGTTTAAAGCATATGCATTTGATTTTCTTTGAGTTGTTTTGTGCAAGGAAAGAAAATTTCAGGTCCGATGGACCACACAACTTAAGAGAGCTTCGCGGAGGCTTGGTTGGTTCAAATAACTACTTATGACAGCTAGCGCTTCAAGGGTTTAAAGCTTTGCTTATTTTTGTGATTTTTATTTATGTTTAGATTTAAGAGTGGATATGTGTTGTGCTTAGATTTTAGAATTTTTAGGATGTTTGTTTTAGTAAATTTTCAAATCTCTACAAAAAATTATCAATTTTAAAAAATCTTGGAATTAGAGTCCATTTTTGTTGAGTTTGTGTGCCGGTAAAGACATACATTGTATGCTTTTGGCTCCATGCATTGTTTAAATTTGCTTGTACAATATCAATCTTTTGATGTTGAGGTGGATGAGACCTTTATGTTTTTTTAGCCTAGGAAAATAATGGAGACTACCCTAGTGAGGTTTTCGAGCCTATTAGCGTCAAATTCAGAGGGTATATTTTGTTTCTAATCTTTAAACACTCTTCGATTTTGTTCTTAATTGTGATCTCATTGTACATATATTTTGCATTGATTGCCATAGAACTAAAATAATATGAACTGCTTGTTGAGATTTGTATTCCTTTGTTTGATGGACTTTTAGAAATGATTTTGGGTTTGAGTGTGTGTGAAACTACTAAAATAGCCTAAACACTCCCACACCCCTATATTCATTGCAAATTGAGGCCAAATATTACACCCTCAACCATTCCCTAGTTATTGATCATGTTGAGGTGAATAGCTTAATAGAAGTTATGTATTGTAAAGCTCTAATTTTTGTAAAAGCGTGTACTTAGGCAAATGTATGTAAATTGTGCTAGGCAAAGGCTTACCTAAAAAAAAAAGTGTGAATTATAAACACTTAAGCCTTCAAGTTCTTCAATTGTAAAATTACTCTTAAATATGAGTACAGATGTAGCACAAATGTGCAATGTAAATTTTATAGCCTGGACGCTTGTAGTGTAAAGTGTAATAGAGCTAATTTTGTTGTAATGTAATGTGTAAACACCTTGGCATGGTTAATATCTTTATCCTTCCCATTCCTACCATATATTCCATCCCAAACACCTTCACAAATCACCTTGGCCACAATATAAAGTGAGGGAAAGCCCATTTGATCTCTTAGGAAGTCTATATTGGGAATGCAAGTCGATGCATGTATTTCCACATTCATGACATTTCAATTCCTTTCATGAGATCTATTTCTAGAAATTGTGCTTCATTTAAAATATTCATATGCGATATATTAGATTCCAATACATAATCTCATTCCCATATGTTTTCTAGAGAGTGATCTCCTAGGTTTTGAGTGGAAAAATCAGATTGAAATCTAGGGAAGATTAGATTCAAGGCGAATTTTGTCTTGGGCATTCGAGTGTAGTTGTTTTGTAAACTGAAAACATCATAAGTATTAGCATACTTGCATTGCGTGATACATTGTTATTAGTTGGTATATTTGAGATACTAGCATGCATGTAATCTTTATTTGGTATGTTTAGATTGCAACTCAGCTTATATTGCAGAGTATACGTTTGTGGGAGTCGTAGCTGCAAACCCTTAGAAGACTAAACTTCTCTATCTAGGGTTGTCTAGTGGTTAAAGGCTTGTGGCAAATGCTAAGTGCCATCGTATTTTCTACGGAAGTGGATTAGCCTAGTTCTTACTTTTTATTTATTGTTGTTTGTTTTGTTTTATTTTCATGTTTTTTGTTTTGCTCGGGGACGAGCGAAAGACAAATCTGAAGGTGTTGATAACTCATATTTCTACATGTTGTGTAGCCCTTTACTTTCATCTTTTATGCTTGTTTCCTAGGTAAAACCAGATATTTAATATGTTTAAATAAATGTTTCAGGTTATTTTTCAGTTCAGGGGCTAAAGTGCAGAAATGCAGAATTTTGGGGGTAAAAGTGTAATTTTCCAAAGTTAGATTATGCACCCTTGGTTCTGTGGTTAGGTGCTGTAGAATTCTTGACAGTGCTTCAAATTTTTGCAATTCTGCACCCTAGGGCATAGAATTCAGGGGAGTTGAAGTTGCAAATCTTCCTATTAGACCTAGCAAGGTTCCAGTTCGAACCGTGAAACCGGATCGAAACCGTGGAACCAGAATCGGTTTTTCAATTCTAGTTCCAATTTTTTCAGAACCGGACGGTTCGAACCGAAATGGAACCGACGGTTTGGGTTTCAATTCGAACTGATGGTTCCAACTTTTCAAAAAAAAAAAATTAAAATTTTTTTTTAAATATAAATACTAACCTAACAATACCTAAATCATTCTTCTTCTTCTTACTCAACCAGCCGACAAATTCTTTTTCTTCCCTCTTCTTCTTCTTTTACTTCTATCTACTCATCCTCATCTTCATCTTCTTCTTCTTTTACTTCGATCTCTTATTCTTCTTCTTCTTCTTCTTTTTCTTCTTCGATCTCCTCCTTCTCTTCTTCTACTTCTTCTTCAACCCACCCAAATCCTTTCGATCCACCACCATCTAATTCGATCCACCACGGCACCACCATCTGATTATGATTTTTTTTTTCTTCTTCTTAGACAGTTGGTGTGTTGGACTGATGTCACTGAGGACTGATCTGGTTTGGAACTTGGCTTGGTCTCTTGACTGAGCTTTTTTATTAAAAAAAAAGGAAGGAAGAAGGTTTATAACAGTCGGTTTGGCCGAAACTGAAACCAGAACCAAAATCGATGGTACCGAAATCGAAACCAGAACCGGGGGAAGCCGGTTCCAATTTTGGTTCTATCAAAACTTGGAACCAGAACCAGAACCGTCAATTAGGAACCGGTACCGTGTCAGGTCTACTTCCTGTAGAATACTTAACTTTCGGGGGCCATATCTCCATCCTCAAAATGAACTAAGTTTCGTGCTACATATTGTTGAAAAGCCCCAAATCTTTGTGGAGAAATTTATGTCCATTTTCGTAATGGTACGCACTGTTGGAAACCCCCCTGCGAAGCCCAATTTTCAGCCACTTTTGAAAAGCAATCTCGTCCTTTCACCTCCATTTCTACCTTACACCATCTCCCACTATAAATATCCTCTTTTCTCTCATTCTTTATAGTATCCCTAACTCCCTCTCTCTCTCTCCCTCTCTTGCGCCCCACACCACATTTCTTCCATTTTCTTCATCTCCTTCACCTTCTTCACCAAATAAGGAAAGGATCCAAGCTCCCATAGAGGTTTTTCCTTTATGTGAGCTCTTCATACATCTCCACAACCCTATTTTACACTTATTTCATCCCATTTTAGAGTAGTTTGTAAGAAAATATGAGTGGTTTTCGGACCAAATCCGAGCTAGGAAGGTTTGGAGCATCTTTTGAGGGTTTGTCTTCAAGGATTCATGTCTTTGAATTTTCTATTTCTTTGATGTGTAACTTTGATTTGAGGAATATTGTAAACCTTCACCTGTGCAATATATATATATATATATATATATGTTTGTTCTTAAATTTGTTTGAGTTTTGTTCCACTCTTTGTTAATTCCATGAATTAAACTCTTATTGTGATATTCATGTGTGTGATGGGTTTAAATTGATATATGTCCATGAATGAGATTAGGAGTAGTGTAATTTAATTTAGGAATAGAGTAATTTAGCATCCCATGATTGTTGATTAATTGATTGATTGATGGATGAAGTTTAGAATGATTTGAGTATTGAGTATTAGCTCTAAAGAGTGGGAGAAGTTTGATTGATGCATGTACTTGCTAAATTAGACTTTGGTTCAAATCCTCGTGCTTAATGGGTCTTTTTAAGACACAATTATCCATCCTTTGCCGGATCGGGTAATAAATTGATTTAGGGATAATTGCCAAATCAAGAGGATGAACCCTTAACCTAAATTGAATGTTCTTAATGTAAAATAATCAACTTATTTGCACATTGTTGTTTGGTAAACTTGTTTCCCATGTCTAGCAATCCTAGGGAGATTGATAAAACCGAATCCGTATCTAGAGTAAAGACAAACTGAACTCCTCATGTGCTCGTGTAGTTATAGGGGTATTTCATTGCTTAATGCTTTTACTCGGTTAGCCACCATGTGGATGATATTTACGTTGTGTGTAATATATTGCGTGGTTTGCATTAACATGCCTAACGTGATATCCTCTACATTTGACCAATAAGTTGAGAAATCACTAGGCTGGCGTGTAGAGCTCGTGTGTGTGTCCCACAGTCCTTAATGAATCCAAACATTTATGCATAGATGTAATCTCTAAGACATTGAAAGAGATTAAAAATTAATTAATGAGTCCCACGTGTTGTATGTGTATCTCTTATTCTTAATGCTTTTACTTGGTTGTCATCCTCGTATTTGGTTAGCTATTGTGAATGAATTATTGGTTGTAGTATGGCGCACATTGTTGTGCATTACATGCCCAAGGAAATAACCATGGTATATGACCAAACAGTTGAGAGATCACTAGGCTGGCGTACATAACTCGTTTATGTGTCATAAAGTACTTAATGAATCCATGCATTGTGTGGATGTGATTTCTAAGACTCGAGAGAGATTAGAGATCAATTATAGGGACACGTGCCTATAATATACTTGCACATTTAAGGGACTAGGTGAATCTAGCACTTAATTAGGAGGATTGTTACGGTTGAATCGTTTCCCTAGTATAACCACATTTCATGCATCTCTCCATTCCATCCTATCCATGTATATATTATGTTTGTTAATTTATTTATTTATATTATTATTTAATTTTCCGTAAATACAACACACAAGTTCTCTCGGAGAGTTGTAATAATAGCTAGAACAGGTGACAGTCGATGGATCCCACCTTCTCGTAGAATGATACCCTCACTTGCTGCTGTGCTAGTCCCTGTGACTCGTGCACTAGTGAGGTCAAACTTAGTTGTTCATATTTGAACCGACATTGCAAAGACCTGTCGTCAATTACCGCTTCCCAAATGAGCAGAGATTGAATTGGTATCATTGACATAGTGATCTACAGATACTGCCTCTCATGGTGGCTGCTCTGCTCCTCCAAGACCAAAAGTTACATATTGTCTACCTTTTTTGGATTAGGATTGTCAACGACAGCCTCTGTGTTTAAGGTCTCTATATTTTGACTCATACCCCTTGTATCTACAGACCCCCAAACTTGAGAAATAGCAACGAAATCATTAGATATCGGGACCTCCTAGACTGACTTATATATCGGACGATAAACCATCTTAAAAGACAGAGGGCAAACAAGTTGAAAAACTAGCTCATCAACAGAAACCTCAGCCATTGGCTGAGAGGGTTTTTCTATACTAGCAACAGAAACCTTAGGTTTATTCCAACGACAAGAACCGGGCAGATGACCAATTGAAGAGCAGACAGAGCAAAAAGACGGTAAGTTTTTATACTCGATGGAAATGAAAGAGTTATGAAGCTCATCCCTTTCTAAAAGAACCGAAGAGGGAAGCAATATAGACAAATTTACATCAACTAAAACCCTGGTAAAATGACCAAAATCACCATCAATAGTAGTCTTATCCAATCTCAATGGAATTCCAATAAATCTGGCCAAATCAAAAAGGATCTTCGGATGCTAGTATTCCCAAAACAAATCATATAACCTAACCCAAACCTACGTATTAATGAACTTCTGCAGAGAGATTAAAATCTGGAACCCAAGGCTGAAGACGGAGAACTCCTGGCTTAAGATTAACTGAACCTAAACTCTATACCTTGTTCTTGTCTTCAGGAGATTTCAAAATGATTTGGAAATAGCCTATCCCTAAAAATATAAGTCTCCAATCCGTCAAAATCATCCAAAGCTTACTAAGCTTAGTCTTAAGGTCAACAAGCTTCCAGGGACGCTCACCACTAGAAAGAACCACACGCCCTATAAGAGCATTTTTGCATAACTTAAATTTGGATTGATAAGCCACCAAATCAACCCCGAAAGACACATAACCTCTCTTTTTCAAAGGTGCAATAGTCATAGGGAATGACTGAATAAAATCATGAGAAAGCTTCAAAATGTCCGCATAAGATTTGCCACCCACAGGCAAATGACTAGAAATCATAACGGGGCCTTGATTTGTATTCTCATACATTGCAGGAATAGAAGGCAACACATTACCCATACTATTCTCTCCACTCCTAGAAGAAACCGTCCCCTTACCACAAATAGGAGTTGTGTGTGGAGAGGAAACCAAATTGGCCTCCAAAGACTTGGGAACCTCTACGAGACCAAGCATAGGAGGAAAAGTTATGATTCGAAACAAGAGAAGCAATTGAAACAACAGCAGAGAAACCCTTCAAAAAAAAAAGTGAACAGTATCGTCGGTGAACAGTGCTGACAATGAACAGTCGTAGCGTGAACACTGCCACCAAATGAACAGTGCTGCTATTGATAAACAGTGCCGCATGAATAGTCCATTGGGTGAATAGTGCCACAGAAACCCTACCAAACCCTAGCCTCACATCAGATATCAATAAAACAATAGAAACAACCACTAAAGTTTCATGAAAACGAGAGCTTCAACACTTCAGAAACAACAACATCATATGAATGAAGCTAAAGCATTACAGTTTGATTACATTTGACCTGAACATGAAAACCATGAGCAAGGCGCAATGTCTCACAAACTACACAAAAAAATATTTTCACTCTTTCATATGTTGTCTATATTCTACATTTGTACTAACAAGTCCATGAATTTATCTATATAAATCTAACGTAACATTAACTTGGAGAGAAAACAATAATGTAAATAAGTTTTTATCACAGTACAACCATAGAAACAATCATAGAAGTTCATGAAAACGAATACTGTAACACTTCAAAAGCAGTGACATCATAAGAACAAATGCTAAAGCTTAAATAGAACACAGAACATATAGAAATAAGAACCTCCCACATATGACTTCAACATGAAAAACATGACCAAGTTCCAATGTCTCACAATCTATACAAAATGGCCTTCACTCCGAATGGTCACTAGAATAAGCGTCGTTGTCTTCATTCCATATGTCTTCATTCTGTAGCAAAACAAAACATATTAAAGGTGAAAGCAGAAATTGTATACAAAAATCTATGGAAAAGTACTGGACATTGTTTAGCTTAGTGAATCAATGTGTACCGCCTTTTCGTAAGATTGTTGTATGATTGTGTTAAGGTTAAAGTCTGGACGAAGTTCAACTGATTCCCGGCCAATTCTGACTTCTTGTAACTTTTCCGTGGTTAAGTCTCCCTGAGAGAAAATCTTCATATTTGGGCATTGTCGCACAGTCAAAGTTTCTAAAGATGGGAATTTTAATGTGAAATTCCAAGAGCAGAAACTTGTGAGACTTGGTAAATCTATGAGTATCAAACTCTTTAGCTTTAGGAAAATAATTTCATCCTCTATTACATCTCCATGATTTCCTATCACTTCTGTAATCTTTTCACAAGAGCTTATCAACATTTCAGTGAGTTGCACAAGGCTTTTGGCTACTGAGGATGTTCCTATGTTTATCAAACTATTACAACTCTCAACTTTCAGATAGGTTAGATTCTGGAAAGAGGTTGAAGGATTCTGGAAAGAAGTTGGAGGTGGCATTAGATTGATCAAACTGTGACACGTCTGTACTTTTAGAACTTCAAGATTTTGAATAATGAAGTCTAATTTGGAGTTATGTTTCCATATGTATTTCAAATCATTAAGGTAGTAAAGATCTAATGTTTTTATTTTTGTCCATGTTTGGTCCTCTCCATGGGGAAATATCTCTTCGTATGAACTTCTATTAAGTGAAAGATTTACCAGATTCTGCTGTAGAAAAACAAAAAACATAGTAAAGGTGAAAGCAGAAATTGTATACAAAAATCGATGGAAAAGTACTAGATATTTTTTAGTTTAGTGAATCAATGTGTACCGCTTTTTCGTAAGACTGTTGTATGACTGTGTTAAGGTTAAAGTCTGGACGTAGTTCAACTGATTCCCGACAAATTCTGACCTTTTGTAACTTTTGCGTGGTTAAGTCTCCCTGAGAGAAAATCTTCATATCTGGGCATCTTTTCATAGTCAAAGTTTCTAAATATGGGAATTTTAAGGTGAAATTCCAAGAGCAGAAACTTGTGAGACTTGGTAAATCTATGAGTATCAAACTCTTCAACTGTCGGAAAATAATTTCATCCTCTATTACATCTCCATGATTTCCTATCACTTCTGTAATCTTTTCGCAGGAGCTTATCAACATTTCAGTGAGTTGCACTAGGCTTTTGGCTAGTGAGGATGTTCCTATGTTTATCAAACTATTACAACTCACAACTTTCAGACATGTTAGATTCTGGAAAGAAGTTGAAGGATTCTGGAAAGAAGTTGGAGGAGGCATTAGATTGATCAAACTGTGACACAACTGTACTTTTAGAACTTGAAGATTTTGAATAATGAAGTCTAATTTGGAGTTCTGTTTCCATATGTATTTCAAATCATTCAGGTAGTAAAGATCTAATGTTTTTATTTTTGTCCATGTTTGGTCCTCTCCATGGGGAAATATCTCTTCGTATGAACTTCTATTAAGTGAAAGATTTTCTAGATTCTGACATCTTTGAATGATACCAAATGGAAAAACTGTTGATTCATCATCCCAGACTTGAAGAATTTTAAGTCTGTGAAAGAGAGATTCTGGAACCTGACCTTGCGACAGCATCATGACATTTTTTCTAGCTAATTTCAATTTCTCCAAACAGGGGAAAGCCTTGCAATCAATCAAATCATAAGAAGCAAAGTAAATTCAAAGACCATACATAAAACAATTTTCATATAGATTTAAATAGAAGGGGAAAATTGATCAAATTGTGAAATTACTAACCAAAGAAGAAAAAAAAAAATGTCTTATTATCATACCTCTTTGACCAAGGAGAGAAAAAATGGTGGTTGTGTTTGGCCCTCCTCGTCAGTGTCATGGATGCCACAACAAGACAGCCCCAACGTTTTCAATACAGGCCCTTCCACTTTATGTCTACCTGGGTAGAAGCTTCTAAGTTCTTGTAGATTATACAGTACCAAGGAGGTCAATTTCGGAAAGAGAAACCTAGCAAATGCTTCTTCCATCACTACTCCTTCCTTAGCAAGGATAGATGCAGAAAACAAGTTTTTTAGACTTCTACATGTTGAAACTCTCAAGTTTTGTAGGTTTGCAAAGGAGAGCATTATTCGGGAATCATAAATACTCAATTCTCGGAGATCAAATATTTCTTCTAGAGAGCCACATGCAGTAACTACTAGAGACTCTAGGCTTAACAACCTTCCATGAATGTTTGATGGAAACACATTCAATAGCTTCATGCAACCTTCAACTTCCAATGATTTTAATTTACAGAAAGAATCATTAACAAGTTGGTTGTGCCATATTTTCTTCAAGTTGTCCATGTAGGAAATTTTCAATTTCTCTAAGTTAGGAACTGCAACCTGTAAGTATATATGCTATTGAGTTATGGAGGATTCTGAAAGTGATTATAAAATATTTATCCAAAAATAAAGAAATAGTATATCAAGTGTAACTAAAGGGGAAAATGTAAATTAAATTCTACAAATCTCACAAAGCTTGTACACTAAGAAAAGCAAAAATAAAGATAAGATATGTGGTGATTAATATAATCTTATCATCGTCACATTGCGGATAGCTAGCTAATAGAATCAATTCATAATGATAAATTAAAAAAAATTAAAAAAAACAAATTCTTAATTCAATAGTATAAACCTTTAAACATCTAATAAGAATACTGTATACTCTTCCGATAATAATAATAATAATAATAATAATCTAAACTCAACTTCAATTACTTTAGAAATGAAAATAATCACAAAAAATTAATTACACACAATATACTGATAGTATATACATTAAAACTAAACATTTACCCCACCTGAATTTTATGCTCATGTAGAGTTGGAAAGTTTTTTTTGTTGTTGAGAGAAATGGACCTAGATAGCACCGATTTTAGCTAAATTTTGAAAATTGTCTTTTTAATAATTTTTTCTTCAAATAACACCAAAATATGGTAACCATAAAAATGCCTCTTAACTTTTATTTTAAGATCACTTTATACTTTATTTCAAAAAAAAAAATTTTTAAAAAGGATCATTTTGTACGTTTCTTTTTTTCCCTCTTTTTATCTTTCTTTTCTCTCCAGTCTCCATGGTCTAACGCTATTTTTTTGCAGACGTGAAAGGTTATAATATTTCTTTCAAATCATTTTTATTTAAGTTTGTTATAATTAGAAAACTGACGCGGGAAAGAATCTCCAAAGGACTGTATTTATTGTCCATTAGGATTATAATTTATGGAGATAGAAACATAATTCCACTTGGAAAAGGAAACAAATACTTAAAACTTAAAACTAAATCAATCTTGGTAGGTTGATTTAGCTACCAAGATTCATTTAAAACGATTAAAACGATTAAAACGATTGTATAACAATTGGATAGGTTGCTAACATTGTATAACAACCTTATCCCCATTTTCTTTTGAAGGAAAGAATCATGAAAAAAACAGATTGTATAATTCCTTCTGACGATAAACTACCTTTCCAACACTCTTGAATCACTTGAAATTGTCTAAAATGAACAGAAAATTCAACATATGTTTCTTTTTGTTTTTAAATGGACTTTCTGTTTCTCACTTCATTTGGTCCGTACTCAAAGGCCACAAAAACAGCCCACAAGGTTATAAATTTTAAGAACTCAAGTTTTAATTACAAAATAAATTTTGGATTTTAGAAGGCGGATTGTGTACAGTGTTAGGAAGTTAAACTTACATATACTTTACATTTAGTAATAGATAATTAGTGTATATTTACTTTCCTATTTCGTTGCCTGTTTAGTAGCTATACACTCTGTAATGTAGAGGTTGTTTCCTGATGTAATTAGAGTCTCCTATAGTGGTTAGAATACTTCCTGTACAAATACCTGATTTAGTTTCAATAATAATTATTCAAGCATTCTCTATTTCCCTTTCATCTTTTCATGGTATCAGAGCTTGGACTAAGATCCTGATCTATCACTACATCTTAATCTCTTGTCTAGCAATCCTCATCTTAAAGCTATCATGGCTAATGATGAAATACCTCCACCACCAACCCTTACTGCAGCTGGCAAAGAAATTGTCGTTCCTAGCAGTTCTACTGTTCCTAGCAGTTTTACAGAACCTACAAGGGTGAGTATCTCAAATCCCTATTTCACCCACCATTCAGATCATCCAGGTTTAATTTTGATCTCCAAATCTTTGAATGGAGACAATTACTCTACTTGGAAAAGGGCTATGACTCTGGCTCTAAATTCCAAAAACAAGCTAGGTTTTGTTAATGGCTCTATCAAAGTCCCTTCAGAAAAATCCGATCCAGAAGGTTACGCAACATGGTCTCGGTGCAACGACATGGTTCACTCTTGGATTGTCAATACTCTCAGTCTAGAGATTTCAGACAGTGTAATATATTATTCATCCGCTCACGAGGTTTGGGAGGATCTTCGTGAGCGATTCTCACAAAGTAATGCACCCCGTATTTTCGAAATCCAACGAGACATAGCCTATCTACGACAAGAACAATTCTAAGTTTCTGCTTATTACACAAAATTAAAAGGCCTATGGGATGAACTTACCTCTTATAACGATGCAACACATGGAACACAGCGTGATCAACAAAAATTGATGCAATTTCTGATGGGTTTAAATGATTCTTACAGTGCGATTCGTGGACAGATCTTCCTCATGAATCCTCTTCCTTCAGTTCGCCAGGCGTACTCCTCCGTTTCGCAAGAAGAGAAACAGCGACTTCTGAGCACAACCACCGCTGCAATTGAATCTAGCAGCAGCGCCGCCATGGCTGTCCGAAGCAACAACAGCGGCGGTAGATCCATTCCGGCACGGTCTGAGCGGTTTGACCACTCATATGGGTCGCATGACTTCCGATCGCAAGAGAAGCAGCAAGAGAATTTCAGTTCTGGTCGTCAAGACAGGCGAAGAACAGGGACAGGCAGAGGTCGTCCAAATTGCACACACTGTGGAGAAATGGGCCATTGGGTCAAACATGCTATGCACTCAATGGGTACCCACCAGGCCATCCAAAGGCAAAACATAATCAAGGCCTAAAACATTTTCACAATAGTAATAAGCCTACAGCAAATCATGTGTCTGAGCTCACTACCAAAGTGGACGAGAATCATTTACTTGGGATTTCTGAAGCCCAATTACAGTAGCTTTTATCACTTCTTGACAACAAAAAAGGAGAATCTAGCTCTCACGCTAATGTCGTAACCAAGCCAGGTTTGTCTAAAATCGCCTCAAATAATTGGATAATTGATAGTGGGGCAACAGATCATATTTCCTCATCACCCAAATTGTTTTTCCGCAACAACAAAAGTGCTCACTGCCTCCTGTACTACTGCCTAGTGGAGCAACGACTGATATTACTGCAAAAAGGATCATTACCTTTGAATTCTGTTTATTATCTACATGATGTGTTTTGTGTACCAACATTCAAAGTTGATTTAATATCTGTTAGTCGTCTGACAAAAGGATTAAATTGTTCAATAACTTTTTTTCCTTATTGGTGTATATTGCAGGATCTTGCTACAAGGAGGATGATTGGTTTGGCTAAACAACGAGACGGACTATATTATTTGGTGGCACTAGCAACGAAGCAATCCATTACCAACTCTTCCACACTCACAAATAGACCAACCTGCAATCTTACAATTTCATCCACCAATCTCTGGCATAATCGTTTGGGCCATGCATCATTCTCTCGTGTACATTACATTGCAAAAAATTATTTAAAGTTTTCAGTTGAGTCAAATAATGCTTGCCATATATGTCCTCTGGCTAAGCAGAGTCGTTTACCTTTCCATCCTAGTGTAATATCTTCTATTAAACCTTTTGAAATAATTCATTGTGACATTTGGGGTCATTATCGACACCCTTCTCTTTCTGGTGCTTATTATTTTCTTACCATTGTTGATGATTATACTCGTTTTACATGGATTTTTTTGATGCGACACAAAGATGAAATGCAGTCAATTTTAAAACGTTTATTTTTTATTTTTTATTTTATGTTTTTACTCAATTTGAATCTCACATTAAAACTATTCGTAGTGACAATGGTGGGGAATTTATATCACTTCACTCTTTTTTTGAAGATAATGGTGTTCTTTTTCAGCATTCTTGTGTTTACACACCTCAACAAAATGGGGTAGTGGAATGCAAGCATCGTCACATCTTACAGGTTGCTCGAGCTTTGAAATTTCAGGCTCAACTTCCTACCCATTTTTGGAGGGAGTGTGCACTTACTGCTGTCCACATCATCAACTGTCTCCCCTCACTAGTTCTTTCTTTTAAAACACCTTTTGAACTTCTTTACTCTAACCACCCATTTATTCTCATCTTCGTGTTTTTGGTTGTCTAGCCTATGCCACTAATGTCTATCCTTCGCACAAATTTGATTGTCGTTCCATACCTACAATTTTTATCGGCTATCTGATTGGTCAAAAGGCTTACAAATTATTTGATTTATCGACAAAAAAGGTTTTTACCAGTCGCGATGTAAAGTTTCTTGAGCATATTTTTCCTTATGCATCAGCCAAACCCATATCTGATTTTTCAAACCATGTTGGCCCAACCAATGCTGGCCCAATCCCATTTGTAGCCCAAGACCTATCTTATCCCTCCCCTTCTATTCCTACCCGGCCTGCTCCACCCACTCCACCAGATTCCTCAAATTCGCCAAAATCTCTAACTTCACCAAATTCCCCAAACCGATCCACGCCTGTTCTTCCATCGGAATCACCATCTCCTCTTCCTCCACACAATTCCGACCCAACCGATCTTCTAGGCACACTTGTTCCACACGACCCATCATCCATCCTCGTCACTGACAGTCTTCCCTCTCCGACGCCGGTTTCCTCTTCTATCCCGATTCCCACTCCATAATCACTCATCTTATCTTCTGAAACAGACCCCCAACCAGCTCCTCTTTGTCGCTCCAGTCGCCAATCTGGTCCACCGGCTAAGCTTTTCGATTATGTCTGTTCTCAAGTTTGCTATGACCGATTCTCCTCTTTGCTACCGGGTTCGATTAAAGGTACGCGATATCCTCTGGCGAATTTTATCTCCTATCATAGATCTAGGCCTGCACTTCGTTCTTTTGCTGCTCAACTGGGTCAAATCTTAGAGCCTCGGAGTTTCTCAAAAGCCGTCACTCACCCTGAATGGCAGGCAGCTATGCAATCTGAATTGCAGGCCCTCCGGGCAAATGGTACTTGGTCCCTCACTACACTCCCGGCTGGTAAAACTCCGATTGGTTACCGATGGGTTTATAAGGTTAAGCGTCGCTCCGATGGTTCTGTCGGGAGATACAAAGCCCGGTTAGTCGCGAAAGGTTTCACTCAGCTTGAAGGCATCGATTACCAGGATACTTTTTCTCCCACTGCCAAGATCATCTCCGTTCATTGTTTACTCGCCTTGGCTGCCACTTATGGTTGGTCTCTCCATCAAATGGACTTCAACAACGCTTTTCTTCACGGTGATTTTTCTGAAGAAATATATATGTCTCCGCCGCCAGGTCTTCGTCGACAGGGGAGGAGCATCTGGTCTGTCGTCTTCATAAGTCTTTGTACAGCTTGAAACAAGCATCCGGTCAGTGGTTCGTAAAATTCACGGAAGCTATTTGTTCTGCCGGCTACAATCAATCACGAGTTGATTACTCTCTGTTCACTAGAACAAAAGGCAAGTTATTCACTACTCTCTTAATTTACGTTGACGACATTTTGATTACCGGAAATGACTCTATTAGCATTGCTGAAACTAAGACCTTCTTACATAGTCATTTTCATCTCAAAGACCTTGGTAAATTAAAATACTTTCTTGGTATTGAATTCTCTGCATCTAAGAATAGCATATTTATTTCTCAACGTAAATACGCTCTAGAGATCATTAAGGATGCAGGGCTATTGAGCGCAGCTCCTGTTGATACACCTATGGAGCGTGGCTTGAAATTATCTGACAACAGTGACTTACTCAAAGAACTGGGTCAGTATAGAAGACTAGTTGGTAGACTCATTTACTTGACCGTTTCGAGGCCAGACATAACATATGCAGTGCATGTTCTCAGCAGATTTATGCATCAGCCACAAAGACTTCATATGGACGCAGCTCTCCGTGTCGTCCGATATTTGAAAAGCACACCTGGCCAAGGTTTATTTTTCTCTTCAAACAGTGATTTCAAGTTGAGAGCTTACTGTGATTCGGATTGGGCAGGCTGCCCACTCACCAGAAGATCCACTTCGGGTTATTGTGTCTTTCTTGGATCCTCGTTGATATCTTGGAGATCAAAGCGACAGAAAATAGTCTCCCTTTCTTCTGCAAAGGCAGAATACCGTGCAATGACGGGAGCTTGTTGTGAACTGACATGGCTGCGATTTTTATTGAAGGACTTGGGATTTACACATCATGAACCTGCCTTATTGTATTGTGACAACAAGGTTGCATTACATATCGCAGCTAACCCAGTATTTCATGAGCGATCTAGGCACATCGAGATGGATTGCCATTACATTAGAGATAAGATTCAATATGGCTCTATAATCACAAGATACGTAAATTCTGCACATCAACTGGCAGACGTTCTAACCAAGCCTTTGGGGAAATAAATTTTCGTTCCTATGATCCGCAAGTTGGGACTGCAAGATATCCACTCTCCAACTTGAGGGGGTGTGTTAGGAAGTTAAACTTACATATACTTTACATTTAGTAATAGATAATTAGTGTATATTTACTTTCCTATTTCGTTGCCTGTTTAGTAGCTATACACTCTGTAATGTAGAGGTTGTTTCCTGATGTAATTAAAGTCTCCTATAGTGGTTAGAATACTTTCTGTACAAATACCTGATTTAGTTTCAATAATAATTATTCAAGCATTCGCTATTTCCCTTTCATCTTTTCATACAGCCCTATCAATTACAAAAGATGTATATTAATGTAAAGAATTTGAGGTGAGTGATTTTAAAACAAGAATAAATAGAATATATATATATATATATTTATATATATGTATGATATACCTTATCATTGAAGATGAACTCCTTAAAGTTAGGACAATCGTTTATCTCCATTGCTTTCAAGGATGGAAATCCAATCTGTAGTGCTCATGATATTGAGTTACTAATTAGAGTTCTTTCTAATTATAACCGAATATAATTATAAAAAATTAAAAAAAAAAATCCAAAAATATCTAAACACTAAATCAAGTGTAGTCAAACCTCAAAGGTGTTTTATTTAGGAAAGGATTCCTACTGGTTTTAGACTAAACCTTATTATAAATACTCTTGTAATTCTTGTGTGTAAGGTGTGTGCTGCATAGAGAAGAGAGAAAATAATATTGAGAGTCATAAGGAGAGAGACAGTGCTTCACTATTGTAAACACCGATCTCATAGTGGAAGTTGAATGTAGGTGTGCTCCGTGGATATAGGCTTATAAACCACGTAAAATCTCGTGTCTCGTATTTTTCTTTTGCTTGTGTGATAATTGTATGTATTCCCTAAGCCAATACATCCCTAACAATTAGTATGTGAGATTTGTACGTTGATCAAAGATAGAAGGGATGAGAAGGATATATACAAACAGAGGTTACATCCCAATAGACCATATTCTTTCACGGTTGTATAAGGCAATCTATCACTGTATACAGTATATCAATTGCTATTTTTATATTTTCCTGATTTTTCAAACAAATTTAAGTTAGTGAGACAATTTACGATATTTTAAAATCAAGTGCATGACATTACAATTTTTTTAATTAGGAAGATACTAATTTATATTTTTGTTTGATGTAAAATAAAATGAGAGAGAACAACATTTATACCTTCTCATTGAAAAGTGACTTGGGAATAAGAATCATGTCCTCCGAAATGATTTCTCCATCATTTTTACTACTTGTCAAATGCAATTGGGAAGTTGTCTTCACTCTATGGCAGAAACTTTTGAGCTGTGGTAGATGTCTCAGAGTCACGGAGCATAATTGACTGAATTGAATCTCATGAATCTTGTTGTTGACATCATCTTCTCTCTCAATAGCGAAAATCTCTTCCATATTTTTGCAGGATGACACCTCAATTTCTTGAAGATTTGGAAGGACTCTATCAATGGAGAATGAGAAGATATTAGTTAGTTTATCACATCTGAGCACTGTAATTGTTCTTAGTTGGCAGAAAGACTCTGCAGCAAGTGGAACATTACATATCTTCTTCAAGTTCAAATCTTCAAGAGACAATGACTCCAACGAGAACAAGGCATCAAGAGATACTGACTGCTTTGAGTCAGTAAAGTCATCTTTAAGATCTGCACACAACTGTAGTTGTTTGATTCCCTTCAACTGAGAGATAACCTCATCCGCATTGTCATTGGTATTCAACTTGACTCTCAACGTTCTTGAATTCTTAGGAGGTGAAATCCGATTATGATCAATGGATATTTTGTATCTCTTCAGTTGTGGGGAGAGCAAGCCTTTTGACATTTTAACATTTGGAATACAAATTTCTAAAGTGGTCAAGCGATCATACAAATGCTTCAACTCATCAAGGCTAGCGTTCCTTCCCCCTATATCGAGTCCTCCATCCTCCCACCTGATTGAGGTATTATACATATACAATGCTTCTAACTGGGTAAAGCATGATATAACATTTGGAGGAATAATTTCAAGTGTGGAACAATTAGTCAAATCTAACAGCCTTATACTAGTCAATTGACGCATCTCTCCGGACAACTTCTTAATTCTAGAACCACGGAAACTAAGGATTTCAAGTTTCTCCAACTTTCCAATATCAGCTATGTCTCCCAATTTACATGCATCTAGACACAATGTTTGAAGGTTTACAAGGTGACTAAGTGATGTTGGTAGTGGAGATAAATTCATTTCAATCAAATGTAAAACTTGAAGCCTTAACATCTCAACAAAGAAATCATCATCGATTCTTGAAAATGTATCCTTAGTTTTCATATAGAAAAACTCAAGTTGCGGGAATACTAACCGTAGATCTTTTGGAACCTTAGAAATATTATGTAATGTGATCGAAGTGCAATTCTTCAACATATTCTTTTTTGCCCAATGGCACAAAATGACATCATCTATCACGTTACACACATTTCCTTTTCCACAATCAATTGATCTAGCCACATCACAAATAACGTCATGCATAGCAAACCTTTCGCCATCAGGAATGCCATACCAATGAGATTCTCTAGTCTCATTAGGAGCATCAAGCAACAAAGAATTGTCCTTGAGTTTCTTGACCAAGTCTTCTACCTTGCATTGTGCTTTTTCCAAGGTGTTGGATCTTATGAAAAAACCCAATCCCAAGCCATACATGAACAAGTCTCGAATAGAAGCATCATAAGTGCGTCCCATGCGACTACAAAGCAGAAAAATCTCCCTAAGCTCCTCAGTATCTAGATAATCGTAACTAAATTTTATACTTGTATATACCTCCTTTGTCATTATTCCCTCAAAGCTCTCCAAAGAAGGATTTTTCAATTCTTCCAAGGCAGTTCTCCATATGGACTCTTCCTTGTTTTTTAATGCACTTGCTATGGTAACAATGGCAAGGGGCATATTTCCACATTCTTTAGCTACTTTAGGTGCTATAGATTTCAAATCAGGATGATTAACACACATACCTGCTGTGCTTTTAAAAAGACTCCAAGCTTCTGCTTCTTCTAAAGTGTCGACAGAAAAATTACATTGAGAATTCATCTGATTTGTTAGCACATCACTGTTTCTCGTTGTCAGCAACAATTTTAATCCCTTGCAATCGCCTCCCAAAGGAATTCCTACCCTCTCCAAATCGATTTTCTCCCAAATATTATCTAAAATTAGAAGAATCTTCTTTTCTTTCCTTTCCTCTCCACTGCTGTCTGCTCCCTCTTTCTTTTCTTCTCCACTGTTGTCTGCTCCCTCGGATATAGTGACCTCTTTCTTCAATTGGTCATATAGTGCCCTTGCTCGTTCGCCCTCGGGCATGTCATGGAATTTCAAGCCCAACTTTCCACCGATTTCTTGCTGAATATTTTTTATGTCCGGTGTTTTAGACACTTCTACAAAGACTATCACATGAAAGAGATTATCTTGCTTGGTATGTATTGCTACTTTCTTTGCTAACGTTGTCTTACCAATGCCGCCCATGCCGTAAATCCCAACCACGTTGATACCAGGATTACGCAATGCATCAATGATATTCTTCAAATCGGACCTTCTCGATTCAAAAGCCTCGTAACCGTCGCCAGACCGAAGCCATGGCTCATCTGGAATATTGGTACGGCTTGAAACTTCTTTTAAAAATGGTGCAGCTTCTTGCTTGAGTTTAATGACATCCTTCAACTTCTCAGCAGCATTCTTGCTGCGTTGATAGCCTTTCATCAAATTTGGACAAGAAAACCCCTTGCAACATTGAATGTTTGCTTGCTCAGGATCATCTTCAACAACCTTTGAGGCCTCAACGATGGTCTGATTCGCACTTTTCTGCCATTTCTCAACATGCGGCAGAGGCTCTTCCCCGACTCTAACTAAACGTTCCACACTACCTCTTATAGCCTCCAGATTTTCCCTTTCATTCTTCAGATTCTTAAGATTGGTCTTGTATTTCCACAAATATATGAACGGACGTCCGATGGGAGCAACCAAGTATTCGGCAATCTTTGCAGCAACAGAGATAGCAATTTCAACCATTTTGATCCCTTGAACTGTACTTTTTTTTTGGGATTTTGCTGAAACAGAGATGAGAATCAAAGGAAAACAGAACAGAAAAGAACAGAGCAATTCCGGAAGCAAAACTCAGTTTGATGAAACAACAATTTTTTGTGTGATCAGAATCAGATCTCAGTAAAGAATCAAATTCAGAAAAATGGTTTCTTGATACAAGGAATGAGTCCACTGATTGTTCACCGTGTGAAATTATTGTAAAGCAACTACAGGGAAAAGCAAATACAGGAATGAGTCCACTGATCGTTCTAGTCGGCAAAAAACATAAGTATACATCCAAAGTTCATTTAGTTTATAAACATTAAATTATAAACAGCGTGAAAACAGGAAAGGCCAATTTTTAAATTCAATGATGGGCAAAAACATAAGTATACATCCAAATTTCATTCAGTTTATAATCAGTGTGAAAACAGAAAAGGCCAATTTTTAAATTCAATAATGGGCAAAACCATTAGTATACTGATACGAACCCATTGAGTAGAACTCATCCTTAAAAACCGGCTTGTAAGGAGAGGGTACCCAATGAATATACCATTGATTAATCTCATACTTAGTCAATGCAGGATCCTAACATTCCACCACGCCGCAGCCGTCGTCCACGGCGGCCTATCTTTCCCAATTGGGTGACTTCGTGGATCCCACTCTCTTAGGTAGCAGCCCTCCCTAGGTCGCCCAGTCCACAACGAACCAACTGCTCGGCATGGTGCCGACTCTGATACCACTTGATACGAACCCATTGAATAGAACTCATCATTAAAAATCGGCTTGTAAGGAGAGGGTGCCCAATGAGTTATATACCATTGATCACTAATCTCATACTTAGTCAATGTGGGATCCTGACATATACATCCAAAGTTCATTTAGTTTATAAACATTAAATTCTAAACAATGTGAAAACAGAAAGGCCAATTTTTAAACTCAATAATGGGCAAAAACATAAGTATCCATCCAAATTTCATTTAGTTTATAAACAATAAATTATAAGCAGAGTGAAAACAGAAAAGGCCAATTTTTAAATTCAATAATGGGAAAAAACACAAGTATACATCCAAATTTCATTTAGTTTATAAAAGACCAATTTTTAAATTCAATAATGGGCAAAAACATAAGTATACATCCAAATTTCATTTAGTTTATAAACATTAACTTATAAACAGTGTGAAAACAGAAAAGGGCAATTTTTAAATTCAATAATGGCAAAAACGTAACTATACATCCAATTTTAAATTTTGTTTATAAACATTAAATCAATGTTCTAGTAAATGCTAGGTGCTATTTGGACGGCAGCTTAGTGCCTAGCGTCTAGGTGGCCACCTAGACAGTGCCTAGGTGGTCGGAATTTTATTTTATTTTATAATTATTTTTCCTATATACAAAACCAATATTCAATCTTTTTTTAAAAAAATTCAACATTCAAATTTTAAACAGTGTAACTAGGATATAAAAACGATATTGAATCCGCCTAAACGATTAATCAGCAAAATTGGCTGATAAATTAACCAAATTGCCTGTTTTTCTTACCCGCGGTCTAATACGAGCGATTTTGTCCTAATCAGGATAGCCAGCGGCCATCTAGGCACGCATTTTTGAACACTACATAAAATTATAAACAGTGTGAAAACAGAAAAGGTAACTGACTTTTTGTTTGTGACCAACAAAAGAATAAAGAATTTATCGACAGGAGAATAACTTGTGTGGGACGGTCTCACCTCCATGCGGTGAGACCATCCAATCAAATTGGCAGATTAACATACTTTGTATTAGAAATATAAACATTTTCATACATGGCTCAATTTGATACTCTCTTATTTTATTAAAGCCATTTTTTTCAACATTATTGGTGGTCCTGGTGGACGTGTGATCAAATTCAATAATTAATGGGTTCATGGAGAAAACTTGTACATGATACCTTCATTTTTTTCTTTTTTTTTTTTTTTTTTTTTTTTATACTCATCTTGGTTATAAGATTTTTATTATATCAGTTTCAATTGCAGAGCTCTTTCTAGCCTCTCACAAGCTAATGATCCTCCTTATAATTATATATATATATATATATATCAGGTCGTCTTGAAATTATAATTTCAAGACAATCAACCACAACGACAACCACGAGTTTAAATAAAATGCTATTTTTTTTTTTAATAAACATCTAAACTTATTAAAACATATGGCTGTTGTTGGTCGTCCTGAAATTATAATTTCAGGATGACCTGATAGGAGAACTATCATATATATATATATATATATATCTATAAAACACCAGTGTTTCTATACATCTTTTTAAAAAAAATCTAGCTCATCTAATTTTGACCATTGATTTCTCCAACACTCACATCCAATGGTAATGTTTTAAAGTTGTTGTGATTCCCTATGCATCATAATATTACCTTCTTAGCAGGTCACTCTCCTAACATTACCGTTTGTTCTTCACAAAACCTATTAGTTACCGTTTGTTAGGTTTCCTTCCCAACGATATCTTCTTCTCCTTTTCAAATACAACTCTTTTTATATAAACGGACAAAAACACTTCAATTCACCATTCTTCTGAACTTTTCTTGTTTACCAGCTCAAAAGCTCTTATGAACTTTTCCTTGCTACCAACCCAAACATTTCAATCGATTTTTTTTTTCCAAACATCCACTTCAATCAGTCATTCGTCTGGCTCACTGGTGTTTCGTTCTGGTGTTTTGAATTGTCTATTTGCGTTTGAATTGAAATCTCGTCTCCAATCCATTCTTCTTTGCTTCATCAAGTTTAAACTCACAGGTATTTCTCCTCTATGGATTTTTTTATTAGCTTCAAATTCAATATGAAATTACATATTGTTTGAATTGTTATTTTTATCTCATCTCTACAATACATCCATGGTTGTTTTGATTAGTTTGAAAATCAATATGAAATTACTTAGGGTTCGAATTTTTTATTTATCTTATCTATGGGATTCATAGAATTAATAATGTTTTCCTGTTTGGAATTGTTTTATATATATATATATATATATATATATCTTATCTCTATAATAATCTTTCTATAATGTTTAAGTTGAATGACGTGTGTTCAAAATCTTCGTCCAAAATCTCAGTGATTCCTAGTATCAATAATGTTTTCTTGTCAGTAATTGTTTTTTTTTTTAATCTTTTCTCTATAATCTCTGTATAATTTCTATGTTCAATGATGCATGTTCAAAATCTCGGTGATTCCTCACATCATTATATCTTTTCTGTTTGCTATTAATTTTATTATAATTCGATCAACACATAGAAATAATTTTATTGTATTGCGATAATAGCTTTACTTATAGTTTGATCATCATGTTTTGACTTTGTATAGTAATGGCTGGGAGTGGATTGCAAAGTAAGTTTGACAACAAGGATGAATTGTTATTGGCACAAAATAATGTGTTCTACTGGGGTTAATTCTGTGCAAATTCGTCATGGGAAGACAGTGACAATCAAGATGTTGATTAGAATCATATCAAGAATTTGAAATTTGATTCTGTGGAAGATGCAAGGTCGTTTTATCTTTGCTATGCTAAGAGTAATGGGTTTGGTATAAGAGCGAGAACTTGGACTATGACAGTGAAGGTAGAGTATTAAGGAGAAAGTGGGTTTGTGATAAGCAGAGATCAAGAAGGGAGGAGTATATGGCCAATAAAAATAGGAAAAGCAAGCCAAGGCCGCAAACAATATAGAATTGCAAAGCTTGTTTCTCAGTTGGCTTAGACAATCATACATTAAAGTACAGTGTAAAGGTATTCATCGATGATCATTCCCACAAGCTAGCAACGTTTCGTGAGGTTTCATCTCATCGATATCACATAAATGTAGATGAAGGTGACTATGCCCAAATTGATGCCATGTGTAAAAACTTCATGCGAGGTTGTCAAACATTTAAGTACATGGTTGACCAGAAAGGGAGGGGGGTACTCCAAAATATGATTCACTCAGAAGGATATGCATAACAAGATTGCTAAGATGAGATGATTAAAAGCTTTTGAAAGAGATTCACAAGCAGACCCACTGGTCCGACTGCACCTACCACACCAGCAACCAAGTCCTAGAAGTGTAAAAGACCAAAGCAGTGTTGTATTTGCCACATTTCTAGGCCTGACTGGCATACTTGTCTAAAAAAAGATTTTGACAGTTAGTTGCTTTCATTAGTGTTTGGATTCATGATACATTTGAATTTTATCATTGGGTTGTTTGTTGTTTTAATAATCGTCCTTTTTTTTTTTAATTCTCATGAATGTTAATTACTTTCATTATTGTTTGTTGTTTTGATAATTGTCACTGGGTTATTTGTTATATGATTTCAATTGACAAGTACGTTGTTTGATTTGTGGAGTTTGAACTGGACCACATGGACACAAAATTTTTTATAGACTAAAAAAGCCCAAATGTTATAAGATGACTTCCATTGAAATTTAAGTAGTTTTGTTTGTATATTTTGTACTGGGCCGCATGGAGCCAAGATGTTTTAAGAGGTTAATAAATGCAAGAGATTGAGATTACATTTAGAACATGATGATCAAATAAAAAATGAAGCGATTACATTATAAAAGAAATAATTACATGTCTATAAGCCCAACAAATGCTTCAAAGATAGCCCCAAAAGTTTTTATTGATTATAAAAGGGCCAGTTTTAATTATAAAAGACAATATGTTTTTATTTGTTGACAATTGCCCTATACATACTTAACCAAATTATCCTCCAACTCAAAACCTGCACTTATCTTACCTCTGATGCCAATTATTGAGGTACAACATAAATAACCTAATATGAAGAACACACATTACAATAAATCTGCAGAAAATAAACACGAAACACATAGTTACAAAAAATATGTAATGCGATCATGTCAAACAAAATTCAATTACATGAACCATAGTAATTTTACATTAAGTAGGATATCACATTTGATATTAATCGATTACACTAGAATACACATTATTATGGGAATTTTGACAGTGTTAGGATTTTGAGTTATGTTGGCATCATTCTATATCAAAATGACATTTTCTTTGTATTGTTTAGTTGTCTAGGATTCATGATGTATCAAGCTTCAAGGAAGTTGGACAACTTCTTATGCAAAGATCGTCTTCAAGAGGAAATGTGCTTACTTGGATGATGAGGTAACGAGATCATTCTTTCTCTTGCAAGGCGTAAGCGCACACACACATTGCATACATTTGTGTCCCTGTATCGTAGCGCTAAATTTATTTAATTCACACATTTGTTGAAGTATACACCTGCATTAGTCTTAATTTGTCAAACATTGTAAAATTACATGTTCTAGGAAATGGCATACTTGTATGTTTTTTATTTTTTTTGGACTTGAATATGTTCTCATATAATTCCTTATTGAGTTCCGATAGTTTCGGTTACTCATTAATTAGTTTTCGAGTTCAAACTAGGAAGTTATGAAACTTTACGTTCTCTTACAATGCATTGTCTTTGTCATCGTGTATCGAGTCGAATTCATAACCTTTTTCCAAAGTTTCATAGCCGTCATCGTGTGTAAGTGAGTTACGGTTTGTAATTCGAAAGCATATTCGAATTCGGAGTTCAGAGGCCGAAGAATGCGAGGGATGCGCGAGGAGAGAAGTGAGGAGGAGAAAGACCAACAAGAGGTCCTTCCCATGGAGGCACATGGCCACCACGGGAAGGAAGCCTCCCTGCCCTATGGTGGCCACACGCCTCCATGGGAAGGCAAGGGGCTGCTCTCTCTTGTGGTACCTACACCTCTATTCACTTTCCCTCCCTTTTTCCTTTAAATATTCCTTCTCTCTCTCTCTCTCTTGTTCATTTAAACCATTTTCAAAGAGAAAAATATGCATAATTTTCTCTTAGATTTTCCCAACTTCCAAACACCATGTATCTCTCATCTCTCATCCGATTTAAGTGATTCAAGTTGAAGAATCTTTGCATTGGAGTCCTCTACAAACCCCAAGCAACCTTGAGGTCATTTGATCAAGTTTTCTTTTGGTTCAACACCAAATTCGGACTGCACTCTTTTGTTCTAGGGAATTGTCAAATTCTTTGTGTTTTTGAGCTTTATGATCTTCAATCACCTTGGGATTTCTTCTTATATGTGTGTATGTTCTTGATCAAATGTTATTAGGTTTGTGAGCTTCAATTAAAAGCTAATTGTGCTTAATTAGAATCTTGAATGTGAGTTAGGTTTTTCTAAAACCTATGTTTTCACATGTTTGTGGGTTGTATTCTGATTAGCTTTGTATCTATGACTATTTTTGATTTGATTATGAATATTCTCATGATTAATAGTTCCTAGTTGTGCTATGTATCTTTTATTGAACATATTTTGGAGTAGCACAAGTTGTTGTATGTTAAGAGCATTGATTAGATTCAATTGATTGATTGATTTATGAATATTAAATCTCTATTGATTTCTAGAGAAGTTAGTAGATTTAATCTCATTTCTCTAGCATTTTAGTTTTTGTTCTAAGGTCTTGAATATGTACTTCATGAACATGTTTTATCTCATGCTTTAGTTGCATGAATCAAATCAAGGATTAAAGTATGTTTGGTGATTTAACATATCTAGATTTCGATTGTCATGTGTATAAAACCTAGACTATTTTTGTTGTGAACTTTGTTGCCCAAGTCTAGTTCTTGACGAAGTGTACATAATCCATACATTTCATATGTTCATGCATCATTTTATGTGATTGCATATTTTGGATTATAAACTAAAAAATCATATATTGTGTGCTCATTGCCTATTTCTAGTTTTCATAGTTCATATTGATCATATGTTTTAGGTTGCTTGTGATTGCATCATTTGCAACACTTAGATCATTTGCCTTGTAAAAGGTGGAAGTCTTATATTGGAGTGGATTCTTCAATTTGAGCAAGGAAGTCTTAGCTAGGGGCACGAGACTTTGGATAGCTAAGCAAGTAGTCTTGGTTAGGAGCAATAGATTCCAGATAGCTAAGCAAGTAAATCTTGACTAAGAGTATGAGACTCTGAATAGTCAAGTAATGAAGTCTTAGCTAAGAGCAAGAGGCTCCAAATAGTTAAGCAAGGAAGTCTTGTCTAAAAGCACGTGGCTCCGAATAGACAAGCAAGAAAGTCTTGGCTATAAGCACAAGGCTTCGGATAGTCAAGTAAGGATACTTTCTAGAGGCATGTGATGTGTCTCGGTTTAGAAATTAGGCAAGTCTCTCTCTAGTAGGATTAGATATGAGAGATATACAATAAATAGTGGGTTATGAGATTTGGTCACTTGTTAGGGTGTACTTTTATTTAACTAGTGAAAGATATTTTACCAGTAGTTGTGGATTCAACCTGTGAATGTTTCCTCTTTGGAGGTTTACCATGTAAAAAATCAAGTGTCAAGTTTCTCTATCTCTATCTCCTTATATTTGTATATGTGATCAATTATATCTTGTTTAAGATCTCCATTTCTTCACATCCTTGTAAACAAGATTTTTGTAGAGAAACAGTTGCACACATTATTTGTTGAATCAACATTTGTCTCTTGTATCTTTGTAAGTGTTTGAACATTGTATCTTGTGATATTTTATATCAAGTTGTAAAGTTCTACTTAGTTAATTTATATTGTTATATTCAAAGTACTCCTTGTGGAATTTGCTTTGCATTGAGCATACTTATATATAAGATACATTGTCTTTTATTATATGTTGTGTAGACTAAGGGTGGTGAATTGAGCATACATGTGATTATTGTTTTTCTAATAATAATCATATTAAAGGTTAGTTTGTATGCTCACCAATGTTTTGACAAAAGCCTCGAAAGAGTTTGTAAAATAGAGTGTCAACCTATTCACCCCCCCCCCCCCCTAGGTTTTTCAGTGTAACCTTGTAAGTATTTTCAGACAGTAGTCAAAGAAAGGCAATCGAAGACAGAAATATAAAAGGTCGAGTTTTCTGAATGGTTGCCCTCTTCTTAGCCTAATCAAACTCCAACACTCGAACACGATCTTTTAAGCCCAGATTTTCACTTTCGTAGATCCGATTAAGTCATTCCGACCTATGAAATTCCCTCTGTAACCTCTGCATTTCTTCATTCAGTGATATATATCGGTTGTGATAATTGTAACCGATACTTCAAGACCCAATCATTTGAAGTAATTATATCCACCAAATTCTTTCTGTAGTTTAATATTGAAATGTAAGCTGTATTAATTCATAAATCAATCTATAGCAGTAAAACTTACAATAGTCACTTATAGTTCACTAACCTTTCCTTTGAAACACTCTTCGAATAGTCCTGTATAGTTCCAATGTATTATGGCAAGATATTCTCTCAATGGTACCCCACATTTTCATTTTCCCTCCCTATACCCATGTACATTTGAAGAAGAGGAAGATGACATTAACAAAACATTTTATTGTGTAAGTAGGAGAATATGAATACAATCTTCCCTAACAAAACGAACAATTTGCAACTACTATTGTTTTTCAACAAAAAAGAAATCTAAATATCCAAATTTATCAAATTTAGAAAAACAACAATCTAAAAGTCAGAATGATTACATGCAAACACTTAAGCAAGTATATAATTGTAGAATATATATAAAATTTAAACAAGTTCAAACTTAAGCTATAGCTATAAACTTTAGACAATTTTATATATATATATATATATATATATATATTTAAAATACAACAGTGAAAATGAACTTTAAACAAACTCAAAAATCATGAAAACGTGACTACACCATCTGGGTAGGGATGTGATAAACCATCACACCATCATCAGATCCAGTCAAGTATAACGATTCATCTTTTTGACTTCTAACTACATATGACAACCAATAATCATCACAAAAAATTGAAATATATTAAATTACAAAAACAATAATCGAAAGTTATGAAATTACAGAAAAAAAGAGAATAAGCAACCTAGCATGATGTAGATTGTTCCAAGTTTGATGAATGTCCACAGTAGACCGTGAGAGAAATAGAGATATAGGTAAGGTTTATGAATGTTATGTATGGTGTAAGAGTTTTTTTTTTTATTTTTTTATTTTTTATTTTTTATTTTTTTTAGATCATATCTATAAAATTAATCAAATAGCCTTAATACACCATAACATATTATTTCAAAAAATATATTGCTAAAATATTTATTTATTCATTTTACCTTTCTTTAATATCTCGAATCTATTAAGAATATAGGTTTTATATAAACAATTAATGTTTCATCTTCCCTTTCCATATTACCATTTTCCATATACTTTTATTAAATTAGATTTATTACATTTAGGAAATAAAAATAAATGTTTGAATTATTTTTTTAAATTAGAAACGAAAGGATTTAACATATTAACTTTTTTTTTATTTGAACATAACTTTTTGAATATTGTTAAGCAGTCCAAATTAGTTGGTTATATGATTCCATTATTTTTCTCTTTACACAATCAATTCAACTAAGGATAGTTGACCATATGATATTATCCTATTGTTCTAACATAAATATAAATTACTATAGGGTTGCTTTATGATGCACGGTTTTTTTTTTTTTTTTTGAAAAGTTATGATGCACATTGTTAGTATGTGATTAAGGATCCTTTTCATGTAAAAGTGATCCTTTTATCAGATTCATTGATGCACATAAAATTAGTTAAGCATTCATAGTGTAATGTTAATGTCAATGGATGTTAATATATATTAATATGCCAAACATGTAACAACACAATTCAAGTTCAAACATGTTTTTAAAATTTAAAATTTAGAACTTATAATGTTATTACAAAAAGTTTATAACAACCCAATTCATGTCCCCATATGCACATAAAGTAATTTAAACATACATAGTGTAAAGTTAATATCAATCATATCATATGATTACCCAATTCATGTCCCCGTATGCATATAAAGTGATTAAGCATTCATAGTATAATGTTGATATCAATGTTATACCTATATTATATGATTGCCCAATTCATGTTCCCAAATGCACATAATAATTTTTGAATAATTTACATATAGTATTTGTAAAGTTATTACTATATGTCTACAACTATACAATTCATGCTCCTGTAGTCATTTTTATTAATTGAAATTTATTAGTTATAACAATATTACAAAATGTTTTATAACTATACAATTCATGTCATTTTATGCACATAAAATGATTTAAGCATTCATGTGTAATGTTGATATCAAGGGTTGTCAAGGGTTGTCAAAGTTATACATATATCATATGAATGCCTAATTCATGCATGTTCCCATATGCACGTACATAATATGTTTTGAATGATTAACATATAGTAGTTATAATTTTATTACTAAATGTATACAATTGCTCAATTCATGTTCTCATAGTCATTTTTATTAATTGAAATTTATTAGTTATAACAATATTACAAAATGTTTTATAACTATACAACTGATGTCTCCATATGCACATAAAGTTATTTACGCATTCATACTGTAATGTAGATATCAAAGGGATATTAAAGTTATACCTATATCATATGAATGCCCAATTCATGCATGTTCCCATATGCACATAATATGTTTTGAATAATTAACATATAGTAGTTTTAACATATAGTAGTTATAATGTTAACACTAAATGTGTACAATTGCTCAATTCATTTTCTCATAGTCATTTTTATTAATTGAAATTTATTAGTTATAACGGTGTTATAAATTGTATTATAAATATAAAATCCATGTTCTCATATGCACATAAAGTGATTTAAATATTCATAGTTAAATATTGATATATAGGATATCAATGTTATACTTATATCATACGATTACCCAATTCCTGTTCCCATATGCACATAATATTTTTCGAATACTTAACATATAGTATTTATAATGTTATTACTAAATATGTACAACTGCACAATTCATGTTCCCGTAGTTATATTTATTAATTGAAATTTATTAGTTATAACAATATTACAAAATATTTTATTACTATAAAATTCATGTCCACATAAAGTGATTTAAGCATTCATAGTTTAATGTTGATATTAAATTTTGTAAATATAATAGTATAATTGACATTATTTTTTTAAAGTATGAGGTATAACAGTATAATATTTTCATTTGCAAAGTAATCAAAGTTTAATAAGATTGAATTAGACGATACATCATTGAACTAAACACAATAAGTTTTAAGCAATTATGTAACATGAAAATAACACAAAAAACAAAGATGATTTGAATTATGTAAATACAGTGGGACATACGTGCAGTGTGACTATTGTAATTTGAATCGGAAACTCACCGTAACAACGTCTTTTGATGTTTCAGGAAGGTCTCCCATAGCATTTTCTGGATTAAAAACTACCATATAATCCTACTATAATTCATCTGCAATCGGAGTCAATGTCGGAATAGCTTCCATTTGAATCCATAATGCACAAAAAGAATAATTATACAATGTTCATAATAATATTAAAATTAAACACACAATTACAAACTTGTATCTGATCAATGAATTCATTATCAAGTTTCTTGTGCTTGTTTTTGCAACACTAGTTCAATAATTAGGGATCAACGTTACTAATCAGGAGTCCATGCACTCCAGTGAGGCATGGAATATCCTCCATAGCCCAAATCTATTCATCATAAACAAATTTTTTAAATATGTTTGTTGGTAAAAATTAACAACTATTAAACCTTGTAAGTACACAAATCATATTGCTAGTATAGCGAACAAGCAAGGGTTGATCCCACGGAGAATGAACTCACTTACTAAATTTTGAGAAAAACTAAAAATAATAAAATTACCTAAACCTAAAACACACTAAAACTCTAAAATTAACTAAAATAGAAAACAAAAGACATTTGAACCCAAAAAGGATTCCACACACACGGCAACACAAGGGGGGGTTTCGATTTTAATTTTGTAAATAAATCACAGGAAGAAAAAGTAAACAAAACAGAGTATAATTTAAGATTCAAGAGAAATAGATTTTTGGTTGAAAATCAGTTAAGATCAATGACTAGGACTCACTATCCACCTCCAAACAATTAATCAATCTATAAACAACAATGAATAAACAATTTCCAGCAAGCATATGATGAAAACACTCACAACAAGATCATGGCATTTGACTCGAGTTGTATGATTCTCTCTCAAGTGTATGTAAAGTTTATGGCATTTACATCAATACGTGTATTCTTGATTGAAATTGTGCATGGCATTTACCCAATTTAACAATCAAGAATCCAATCAAAACAAAGAGAATATGAGTGTCACAAAAATCCCTAATACATGGCATTTGTTACTAGGAATTCAAGAATCAATTTCTCATAATTAGTTCTTAACATAATTATGTGTTGCAGACAGAACACATTCAACATGGCAATTGACATCTGTTCTACAACAATTTAACCCCAATACATGCTTCAAAGTTAGCTACTCAAAGAAACGAAATATTGGAATTCACATATCTTAGAGAAATCAAAATCATCATGCTTATAGAAACTAAAAATCCATTCAAACTTGTTTATAAAATCGAAATCATGTTTAGAACTTCAAGATTAAGCCCTAACTAACAAAGAAATTAGTTACTCATGTTCTGGAATGAAACTAAAGAATACATGAGAAATAAAACTGAAAACGACAAAGGGAAAAAGAAGAACTCGATTGCTGCCCTCTCTTCTTACGCAGGTGCTCTTCTTCGGTTGTCAATCCCATTTTATGAGAGCCGTGGCCGGTCTTTTATAAAGTTTTTCTCACAAATCCTCAGCCAATTTGGGCACTAAAATCGAATCCAAACCATTCAGGAAGCCTTGGTGGACAAGAGTTCAAAATAGGAAAGTAAAGATATGACATTCCTAACTACACAAGGGATACAGCTCAGCCCCATTGTTCACACAATTTGGGGATCTTCCACATTCTAGAAAAATCTGGAAAAATATGTTTTGAAAAGCCTTATGTCTTAGCTTTCCAACCATATATGGCCTGAAAATTACGAAATTTGGGAAGGCTCCCGTTTCTTCATAATCCAGCAACACGTACAAACTGCCCTGTTTGCAATTGGGCCCACTTTGCTTGCAATTCTGTACCAATTGGCCTATTGAAAAAATCTGGAAAATTCGCACACTTAAATTCAAGATGTTAGCTTTCATCTCCAACTGGCCTCATGCTTAAACTCCTCTTAAAAGTGCATTTTTCACTGATGTACATTAAACTGCTCCTTTGACAGTTCTTGCTTTCCAGAAAATCTCTAAAAATGCACATTATTGCCCCCTTTTTCTCATTTGCTCTTATAAACTATACAAACACTAAAAGAGATTAAAAACACAATAAAATGCTTAAGAACATAACAAGACTCCAAGATTAGAGTGCAAAGATGTGTCAAAATATGATCACATCAATGTTGCTAAACAATAATTTTTAAAGTTAGTACAGACTGAGATACAAACCTGGAATGCCCATGCAAAGCCATATATATTCACCCTCAAATTCTGCTTCTTCTTGAAATTTTGGTTTTGCTTCTTCCGACCAGTCATAAACTGTCTCAAGTAGTATACGGTCTAAGTGTATATGTAGATGTAGGTTCTCCATGGGAAACACTTGAAAGCCGTTATGTTTTCTACAAACATACAAGCCCACCTAAGGACGATCTTTCCATATTCAATCCCAAGAAGCACATGTTCCAATAGAAACAAATATGACAACTTGATGGCATCATCAAGCTGGTCAAAATTTCCCACATCCAACCGATTTAGAATCATATGAAATGCTGGCACTTTTCCACCAAAACATATATCTAACGCACCCCCTTCAACATCCTCACATCCATGGACAACAATGGTATGTATCATTCCAAATTGCAAACCGGTTACCAAACAAAATTCTAGTTTCTCCAATCGTATATCCGTTTTGCCCACCCGAAAGCACATCTCATCTGTATTCCCATTCAGGTGATTTACCTCCCTACACAGCAGCAACTGGCACAACCTTCTACCGAAAATTCTGAAACAAGGTAATTCTAAAAAAGTGCCTAAATACACCATCCTGGAAATGCCTCAGTTCCCCAACTTTATCTAAAGAATCTCTCATTCTATTTAACTCCATAAACCTTTGATGAACCAATAGTCTTGCATGAAATCAATTCAATGAACGGTATACATATGGTATTTTGGTCATCTGCAATTATAAAACAACACACATCAAAACAACAAATAATTTAATCATAGAATTCTATTCACCAACCCAATTAAACCACAATAACTGATTTCTAATAATAATTTTTTATATAAATTATTTATTTGTTTATTGACAGTCTCTACCGGATTCAAATAAACACACTCATCAAAAACAACACATAATTCAATACAAACACATAAGAATCTCAATCTCATCGGGTTTCAATTTGTTTTAATTAAATTAATAATTCCAATAATGTAACCAATTACAGCACTCAAATCAAGAAACAAAACAAATCACATATAATTCAATTTGTATTTAACTTTAACAAAGTCATGGCATAAAACATTCATTAAGTGGAATGCATAATTAATTTGGAAGTTGTTTGAATTAGTTGAAATCTATAAATTAACATGATAAACTAAAGTCCGGTGGATGTGTTGGATATACGTACAAAAAGATGATTAATCATATAAATCTTAATTTACATAATAATTAGAGATGAACACAGAGGGATCCAAATATAAATTCAGTCTAAAAAAAAAAAACTTTGTACTGATTTTCTAGAGGCATAAAAGCAGGCTTTTACTTTTCTAAAGCAAAAAATAAATAAAAGAGAGCAAAACCAATGGCTTTTGAATCCACAATACGTTGTTTCTTGCATCCTATAGATCCCACAACACAAGGATGTTTTTAATTTTATGACAAAGATACTATGAACATGAACAATAATTCAATAATTCAATTTTTTTTCCTGCCCCAACTAATCATGATAATAATTTGATAATCACCGAGAAAAGTCATAATCTGATAATCACTAACTTTAATTGATATTACCAAGAAAATCCAAAACTGGCAACAACAACTCTAGCAAATAAAAAACACAGGCTGCGCAACATCTCAAGCCAAAACTAAAAAAGCAAACAGCCTTTAAACAAACCAGTCAAGAAACGAAGAAAAAAAAAAAAAAACAAAGCAAGAAATAGCTGACTGAAGAAACAGATGAATCCCCAAAATAAAACCTTTGTTTGCTATATATAAATATGAATATAAACATAGATTGAGGCAGTTTTAATCATACATATAAACCTTTGTTTTCTCATTCAAGACATTTATCAAACATCTAGTAGTTTCTATCAACCACTTCATTCAAGCTTTTAAATATAACCTATCCAACCTAAGAAATTTTTCACAGGTAATTGGCTTTCACAAAAGTCGCATCAATTAACAAAAAAAAGTAAACAAAAATTGTACCTTGAGCAATTACAATTGAACTCGAGTTGAAGTGGGTTGAAGACGGGTCGAAATTGGGTTACAAATAGGATGTGTCACAAAAGGGTCGAGGTCAACCTAGGTCGCCGGAAGGTTCGGCCGTTGAATCTTTGCTGGAAAGCACATGCTTCTTCTTCGTCGGCATCGCACGATCCAGTCCCTTCCTTTCTTCCTCTCATTTTCTTCTTTTTTCGTCTACATCTAGTTAGTTCAGTCAACCGATTCTTCTTCGTCGACGTTTGATCGACGTCACCCTTATCTCGTCGCCATTGCGCGGTTGCTCACCCTTCTCTGATCACCTCTGCCTCTATCTCTACAATTGAAAACGATGTTTTTTTATTTATTTTTTTATTATTGATAATGACATTAAAACTATAGGTTTATGTTTGTAAAAAAATAAAAAATAAATAAAAAATACAATTAGGTTTACTTTTACAAACAAAATTGATTTTTTTTTTAAATGGGTATTTTAGACTTTGTAACTTACACCCCGGTTAAAAACAATATCTTAAATATTTTTGATTAAAAACAATAATCCATTTCCTAGGATGCACGGATACTCCATTTGGTGGAGGTAACTCGTATCGAATTCGTATCTGGTTCAGATACTCCACGAATACTTCAGGATACGTATCCGATACACTAAATGGCGTATCCGTTGACTTTTTCATAAGTTTGACCAGCGTATACTTGAAGGATACTTGAAGGATACTTTGCGGATACTTGAATGATACTTTGGGGATACATTAAGGATACTTTTAGGGCAATATTATAATTATTTTAGTATAAAACGTGGTCAAATTATAATTTCAAAAATTTAGGTGTCAAAAAGAAATTGTAAAGAAATTTTGGTTTTGATTCCATTGACATGAAGGATAACGAAATACATGTTATTGAAAACCTTTCTCTTGATAAACAAGAGTTTGAGACCGAATTATCTAGATCCTTTAAATGATGATAGTGAAGTTAATTAGGAATTTGAAATATATTTTATGAGTTTTTTTTATGTATTATTTAGATTTTATAATGTGTTATGGCTTATGTAACGCATGTTTTATTTGGATTTTGTAATATGTTACAATTTATTTGATATGTTTTATTTAGATCCTGTAATATGTTACATTGTTATGACCTATATAGATATGTGACATGTTTTATTTGGATTCTAAATATATCTTGATTTTGAATGTATTATCAAATAAGTTTTCATATATTATTTTTTTTAAATATAAATATATATTATTTTAATCGACGTATCCTGCCGTATCCGTATCCTAGTTTTTGAAGATTTACCATATCCCCGTATCGTGCCGTATCCGTATCCGTATCCATATCCGTGCTACCTAGTCCATTTCTTAATTTGACTACTTTTACAAATATCCCTTTTTAAAAATCTTTTAGCATTTCACAAACCCTTAAAAATATTTTTCAATATTATTAAAACTTTTTATTTGACTTCGAAGTGATGAAAATGATATACAATAAGAAACATACATTTTTTTCTTACAAAAATATTGATTTTTGTAGAAAAACGATAAGAAATGCAGATTTTTTAAAGTGTCAAATGAAGCAAAAAATAAAAGCAAATTAAACTTGTAAATTTCACTCTTCAACGAGAAAAGATAATTTTGAATCAAAATGAAATATCTCTAGAATTGTTATTTCAAATTTAGGTTTTGGAATAGAGTTTTTTTTTATAAAATATAAAAAATATATATAAAAAAAAAAATGAATGTCAGAAGATAAAAATAATAATTTTGAAACAAAATAAATTTTCTTAAAAATTAAAGTTTTTAGTTGGAGTGTGTCGGTGTATGTAGGGAGAAAAATTATGTCAAATTACAACAAAAATATTATAGACATAAGTGTCAAATTACACCCAATCTATCTAAGGTTTAACATTTTACACTCATAATATTTCTTATCCACCTCAGTTACACTCTCCAACTATGGATAAAAATAAAATAATAGAATAAAATTTTACTCAGAAAGGTGTGACTTATTAATTTCATATTCATGTTGGTAAGAATATTTGCCTGCTTTTGAACTAAATTCAGTCACATTTAAGCAAAACTATTTTTACTCTTAAAGCAATTTTTAATGAAGCATAAAAAAAACAGAGGAAAGCAGACCAATATTGGAGTTTCAGAATTAAAGAAAAATCAGGGGAAGTAAAAGAAAGAAAACAGAGAATAAAATAAAATGCAAAATTTACAAGACCTTCATGTCCATGAATGGCGTGAGTGCGGACCTGAACAAGACCTTCATGTCCACCACTCATCATTTTGTCACGAAAGTTGACGGGCAAGGCCTTGTTTAACAATCGATCGTCATCGTGGAAACAACAAACCTAGTGAAAGGGAAGTCGTTCCAGGGTTTGGAGCTCAAACATGGACTGTTCAAGCTCTCAAATCCATCTGGCAGTGATGTAGAACAAGTGGCAGATTCCTATATGGCGTTAAGGGACCATCCTAAATTCAAGGTCAAATGATTCATAATAGTCCGGGTGTCGGAGCACGTGAAACTTTCACGGTTGATGCATTTCGACAAGATCTTCAATAGTGAGGCATACCTTTTTTTAGCAGAATTCCATCGTTTAGATCCCGTAATTGCCATTTTTGCTATTTTATGAAAGTTTTGTTTTGGTCATAAGTTGAGTTTTACAAATCAGAATCGTCTGCCGTCAATTATGGCTTGCTTAGGGTCGTTAGTAGTAATTATTTCCGCAATAATCTCAATTTTGCTAATTTTGATCATTTTTATTATTTAGACCCGTTTCATGTCCAACAAGGATTAGGGTTAGGGTTAGGGTTTCTGCTTTTAAATATGCTTATAAGTCGAAATGCTGAATTATCTTTTATTTAATAAAATTAAGAGTTTATTTTAAAGAGTTTTTCTCTCTTTTCTAGTGGATTCCAGTTTATCAGAGAATATAGACGTTGGTCTTATTCTTTTATGTTTCACAAAGCGTCAGGCAGAATGTGTACGAAGCCAGTAGAGAGGAAGACCCCAGTTGCAAAGGCTTTGATTAGGAAGAAGAGATTGCTTTTGGGATCGAAAGCGGATACTTTTATCTTCCCCAGTATCGGCAGAGAGAACCTTGCACGTCAATATGGAATTTATTGACGGCTAATGGAAAATTTACAAGATATATTCGTATTTGATATGATTTGTGGGTTGGTATTTCTTTAAGAGAGAAACAAAGAATGGAAACAGAGAGTTAAAATGGCTACACGAAAGTGCAAGGAGTTTAGATTAGAAAAAGAGATACAAGATTCTAATATTATTGAGTGACCAGAATCTCAAACAGTCTAGTTAAAGCTGAGTTTGTGAATAATTATAAAATGATCCAGTGAATTACGTTTAAAATTGATTCAAGAATTACATTTAAGAAAAAAAGAATTTCTTCATTCATGAAGAATGATAGTAACAGAAATCAGAAAATCCAGGAATTCAAGATTACAAAGCTTTGTAATTGGACGAGAGAAGAGAAAACGACGTTGATAGGAAAGAAAAGAATAAGAATTGGACGAGAGAAGAGGCTTTGTAATTTTGTTTAAATCCATAAACCAGAGCTGCAACCAGGCCAGAGGTACGATAATTCCCTCGCGTGTTTGTGTTTTGTTTCCATGGACTAGAGAAGAGGCTTTGTAATTTTGTTTTGTATTTATTTCTGTTGTTACTTGGCATGGCAAAATGAGGAAGTATATATGATAATGTAATGAGAAAACAGCATCTGATTTTTCTTGAATAAGTTTGAATCCGGGCGGTCAGCAAAGACTGCACCTTGTTGAATAAGAGCTTGGTATGCTAGGGTTGGAGCCGATGTATACGGTCATGATCGGACCGTATTTGTGGCGCTTGAGGGATGTAAAATAATAAACAAAGCAAGTGTTTGATTAAAGTGAAGAAGTGTTTGTTGAAAGGTCTAAGAGAACACCATTAGTGAAAGCTGAAAATCAGGAATAATTTAGTATGCTTTTTCTAACATCACACTAACCACCTCCATAACAGTCTTCATTCTAGCCGTTGATAGACACTTTGTGATGTTGATCATGATGGTCTTGCTACAATAAGCATACTTTACAGTAGCTGAGCTTGGCAGCTGAGAATGCTGAGATTTGTTCCTCTGCTCATGAACAACTTCCTTCTTGTGCACACCAATAGAAGATTTAGATGTAGTAGCTGCATATTGTGAGCTCATCTGAGTATTACCCTTCACAAGGGAGATGAGTGGTCCGAGTTCATAGAAAGGTTTGCGAAGCCATAAGAAGTTGGCTATGAGATGGAAAGTTGAGAAAGGTTTAGGAAAACGGTTGTCTTTTCAAACAAGAAGGAATTAATGGATTGAGATGGGCCGAGGATGGGCTGGGCCTTGTTGAGGCCAATCTTGTTGATTAAAAACATACCTTAATTGTCGAAAGAGCAAATTCCATCGAATGCCATTTTACACACGAAAATAACTTTTTCATTATCTCACACTCCGCTAGTAATGATGTCAATGGGGAAATGTGGGTGGGAACTAGGTCCCTCCGTCCCTACTCTCATTCCTTGACCCCTGCTTGATCACATATTTAGAAAATATGGATGTTACAAGTCTGAGCCAAATCATATCAATTGGATTCAATCCAATTATTTTTCATATTAGCAAAAAAATTTCATATCAATTGGATTCAATCCAATTATTTTTCAAGATGGTAACTTTCTGTAGTTTTCGATATGAGAGCATTCCTTTGGGATCTGTATTCCATATGCGATATGCATTTCAAGTTTGACATATGATGAACAATCAACATACAGTTCTCTCAATTGAGTTGTTGCTTCTATGGAATGCTTTTCTTTCAAGCTGCTTCTTCCATCACTACTCCTTCCTTTGCAAGGATAGATGCAGAAAAGAGGTTTTTTAGACTTTGACATCCAGGAACTCTCAATTTTTATAGGTTTGCAAAGGAGAGCATTATTTATGAATCATAAATACACAATTCTCAAAGATAAAATATTTCTTCTACAGAGTCATAAATACACTAACTTCCAGAATCAAGTAAAAGTCTTTTTTATCTTGTGATATGTTGGATGAGTGGAAAGATGTATTTGCCCTCTAATCCAAAAATAGTATTAAAAAAAAATAGTTTATTTTCTTAAAAAAAAAAGTTTGTTTCTAAAAACTCCAAATCCTATTGGGCCCTCTTTGGCCCAAATAATTAACACCTAATATTTGTAATTCTTCCTGGCCCAATCAGATGTGAGCCCAATCAAAATCATTGTTTCCGTCTCTTCAGTTTTCTTTCTATTCATGCCTATAAATATCTATTTATATCAATTGTTTAGTTGTATTGTTGAAATTCTAAAACAGCTTCGAGCAAAATCATTTGTACAAGTATCTATGTCTATATCATATAGTAAAATGGAACCTCACATTAATATGTGTCGTCGTTTGGTAGTTTTATCATTAAATTTTTATTAATTATCTATATCTATATAATATATAAACATTTGAATTTAAATGCATTAATTTCAATCTATATCAACAAAACCAGATAAATATGTCATATGACCTAATTGCATGATTCTTTAATTAAATGTAAAGATTACAAATTACAAATCGAGAGTCAATCGAGAGACAATCCTATATTTATTAAGATAATAATTAAATTCTCTTAATCAATCTCATAAAAAATATATATATATAAACCTTTCCTATTCTATAGCTTTCTCATTTTTATTTTCTTTTAAATAGAATGTATTAACTATGACATAATTGCATGATTCTTTAATTAAATGTAAAGATTACAAATTACAAATCAAGATTTGGCCAAGAATCATGAATGAAAAAAAAAAAAAAAGGTAAGAGCATCTCCAATGCAATGCTAAATTACTATGTCAATGCTATATTTTAACACAAAGTAAAAAAAGCATACTCCAATGCAATACTAAAAGTTGTGCCAAATTTGACATATGTTAAAAACTGTGCCAAATTTGACACAGTGTATAGCATATGCCAAATTTGGCACAACAATAAACGTATTTGTTGACGTTTTAATTTTAAATAATAAAAAATTAACAAATTTGGTAAGGAAAATTGAGATTGAAACAATTTTAAAAAATATTCAATACATTCATTGAATAAATTGGTTGTATTTGTTAACTTTTATAATTTTAAATAATTAAAAAATAAAAAATAGTATATCAAATAGAATTTTTTATTGGAGTACATTGATAAAATGATGTGCCAAATATAACATTTTACTATATTTCGTACCAAATTTGGTATTGGCATTGACATATATATTAGAGATGGTCTAATATTCATGAACTATTTTGTTTTTTATAAAATTTATTTTACAATTAAATCTTGAATTTGAATGTTTATTTTTGGTATCAAAATATATACAAACTATATTTTCTTGACAAGGATTTGAACATGTTCAATGCTCTGGCTATCACTTTTTTCTAAGGTATTTATATAAATATAAGAAAGGTTTTAATATATACGTCTATGATATATATATGACCGACCTTAAGTGGGAGTTGTGTTTTTAACGAATCATGAATCATGACCAAACTTGACTAAAAGCACAAGATTTCTTATCCACATTTTATGGTAGTAGATTAGTGGTATGTCGGAACCTGTCGAGTTCAATCATTAAAAGTATAATTAGGAATGCAATTTCCACATAAGGGAGATATCTCTCCACATTTTACAATTTAAGGGACAAATATGAGATTCAAACCACTAATTCGTATGTCGAGGGGAAGTGATCAACCACTTAACTAAGAGTGATTGTAAATCGTTATATATAGTTTGGTTATCAATTTAGACAATATGTATTGATTTTTTTATTTTATTTTAGAAGGAATGTATTGATCTTTTTAATAAAATCCATGTCTAGAAAATATAATTGAAGTTAATTTATAGAGTGAACATGTGAGAACAGTTTTTAAATATTTCAAATGTAAAATTAATAGTGGTAGGCTTTTGCAAGGAATCCATATGTAGAAATTTGTACCCAAATTGATTTTTTAGGGTCGTTTCTTTCTAATTTTTGTTAATTTCAATTGTAAGATTATATCTATATTATATAATATAGTTGTTTAATAAAAGAAGAGTGGTTTTATGTGCTTCCTTTTTCTTTTGTTTATTCTCCTCTCACAAAATCAAGCAATTTATAACATAAATTGGAAACCAAATGATCAAAAACTGTCACTATTCGGGTTGGAAGGTTGATATATGAGACAAATGAAAAAAATATATATAGAGAGTATTAAAATAAAATATAGAAGAACATAAAATATTTTTAAAATTTTGAAAACAATTACGTTATTTTTTATCATGCCCGCACATCGTGCGGGCTGTAAACTAGTTTGATTCTAATATGCATTTGTTTATTATCCTTAATTATATTGAATTTTTTTATAAATGATGATTATTTTTATAATTTTCGTTTGTTTTTTATATACATCAAATTATATTATATAAGTTGACAGTGATTTATGGATTGTCACACGTCCAACAATAATATCACGTTTAATAAAGCAATGACGTAAATAAAAGTATGCAAAAACATAGGTTTTACATGGAAAACCCTAAAAATGGGAAAAAACCACGGCGCCCCTTGAGGACAGGAAAAATAATACTATGATTAACTTTAGGTTACACTGATGTTGTTTCTTCTCTCATACAATAACTCTCAACTTTTCAGGATTCAGAACCCCTTTTTTTTGTGGACTACATAGTTCTATTTATATCAAGTCGGTTAGGGTTTCCTTTTGCTATTGCCGTGTGGGTGATGGGTTCCCCAAATAGAATTGTTTTAGGATTCTAATCTCCTGGACTGATTGGGACTTGTTTCCCCTTAATGTCTACCTTTCCGGATGCTTCTAGTCGCTTCCTATTTGGACTTCTCTTGAGGGGAAAAAGGATTATTTCCTTATTGGGGTGCAACTCTTGAAACCTTATACCTAGATGAATCTTCACTCGACAAGATTTACTCCAATAAAGTTACTCTTACCATATTGGCCGAGTAGGTCTTGGCCGAGTACATGCTTTTGGCGAGTAACATCCTTGTCTTGTGGTGAGTAACATCATTGTCTTGTGGCGAGTAACATGGCGAATACATGTGGTTTCTGTTGTTTTGATGTCGTGGCAAACGGTCAATATTTTCCTGTTTGACCATTTGATAAAATGACGTGAATTGGTTCTTTCCTGTACACTTTGCTGACGTGTCTTCTTAGCCGAAAATATACATACAACAATACCCCCATAAATACTTCGAACCAAATAAGAAAACAAACCTATCTGTTCCTTTGTTTCTATGAGCAGTATTTATAACTATTCTTGGCTCTTTGGCTCTTTTTGGAAAATTCTTTTGAAAATCCTTTCCCGCATTTTCTACTTACTATTTCTCTTTCCACCTGTCATGTGGGTGTTGATCTCAATGGTTAGGAACTTCTACAACAAGCTTTCATCCTTAGCCACAAGTTTTTCAAGGATTACGTCTGATTTGACGCAATGAGATGACGCTTTGACTGCAGGATACACCCTAGGATGCCATGTTTTTATCTTTTGGTTTTTTGAACCCCTTACAAAATCTGTGCATGGAAAGACATAATAAAAAAGAAGAAGAAGAAATTAATCTGTGAAAGATAAGAAGACAAGGTTTAATTAGTAATTAGTAATTAGTTTAGGGTTAGTTTAATAATAAAATAAAATAATTGAATAAATCATAGGGTTGCACATATAAATTGCACAAATAATCCAACTAAATACAGAAAGGGAAAAAACAACATTGTTGACAGGAAAGAAAAGAATAAGAATCGGACGAGAGACAGAGATTATGTTTGATTTTTGGCTGAAAATTGAATAGTGCTGAACTGAAAATTAGATAATGTGTTTTTTTTTTCTCTAAAAAATGAATATAAATGATAAGTTGTTTGTTTTTTTAAGTTAAAAATATCTGAAAATAAATATTTTTTACATCTATACATTTTCAACTATTATTTGTTATATATTTACATTTTAATATATTAAAAGAAAACTATAACAAGTAATTTAAACTATTATTTATTATATATTTACATTTTAATCTATTAAAAGACAATATACAACAAGTAATTTAAATACTTAAAAACAAGTAATTTTTTAAAAATTATTTAGAACATTTATAGTTTGAGGCCTTCACTTTAGTTTTGCTGCGTGGTAGGGTACATGGAACTATAATAACTTTAATGATCGATCTCATCCCAAATTGTATATGTAAAAGAGATGTCAAACTCTAAATTGTTGTTTAGTTTCTATAATGGAAGATAAAAAGAACAAATTTTGAAATGTAAAAAAGTTGATTTTGGTTTTGATTTTGTGGGCAGAGATATCTGAATTGGGTTCCGCGTGAAGCTGGGAAAATGGGTTCTTCTTTAGTGATATTCGTAGAAGATGCTTAGGAGTCTCTGATAAGTGATGGTTCCATTGATTCTCTTAGATTGAAGATCATCAGCTCAAAGCCAATGTAATTCTCTCTATACACCGATGAATTGATTGCACCAGAATGTAATTCAGCTTTTGTTTGTATTTTTGGTTTTGGTTTTAGTTTATTGTATTTTTGACCAAAATGTTTTATGTTCCATGAGAAAGCATAACCATCTTGTTTATGGTTGCATAGGAAGAAATGGATGGTTAGATTGATTTTGGTATTTACCGCCATGAGATTGAACTATTGAAGGAATCAAGTTCACCTTGGGATTTCCTGTAGCTGTAACAGTTGGATTTCAACAGTCGGAACCGTTGGCATGTTGGCTTGCAAAAATGTCACTTGTATATGTAGTGAATGACAGATTTATCTATTTATAGCACTTGTATTAGTATATGTAGTGGAAGAATGCAAGAAATAGTTTTGTAGTGGATATTAAAAAAAAAAAAAAAATCATTAATTTTTATCCAAAAAAGTCATTGACTTTCATGATATGCATCCAATCCATTAGATTTTAGCCAATTTGATCCAATGGCATCATCTTTTATATGAACTATAATTATTAGTTATAGAGGTACAAGAATTTCGCACATTTTTTTTCTTGAATTTGATTCGATTGTACGACACTAAATCATGTGTAATCGATTCTACACGAATGTGTGTGATTCTTATATCAGACTCCGTATATGAAAATATAAAAGGTGAGCATGATTCCAGCATCCAACGCTTTATATTAAAATACAAAGGGTGAGGCTATTGCCACCCAAAAAAAATCTCGACACACATTTACTTAAAATAGCCAATATTATAATATAAAAATAACAATTTTACTCTATACATACATTAAATATTTAAATCTCGAAAATAACCTTAATTGTTAATCCTTGAACTTCTCTCAAATTGGAAAGTTCGATATCGCTTTTAATTTTTCTTTTTCTTTCAAAACCTTCTAATGTTGTTACTTTCAAATTGATTGATTTTTTAAACTTTAGTTCAAAATATAGGGTTACAAAAATTCTTATAATTAGATAGTGCTGCGTAGAGATATATACGACCTTCATTTTTCCCATTGGAAAAACATTCACATTTGCTTATGATGTTATCTTGTGTGACAAATAAAATTGTAATAATTTAAGATGTAGAAAATAATAGGTTTATTAATTAGAAAAAAAAAAAAAAAAAAAAAAGAAGGAGAAATTATTATTTTTTGGGTTAATTGCACTAACTTAAACCTTGGTTTATTAAATCTAGCAATATTTCAAAAGTTGCCATACATTAACACAAACACTCATTGTCATTAAGTCAATCCATTAACTTTAACGGTTGACTACCTGACCCTTAGAAAGCCAAATATACCCATATTTCATCATCCCAAATATAAAATATTTTTAATTAAAATTGAAAAATAAAATTAATAATAATAATAATAATAATCTACCGGCAATGGATCTCCACCGTTGAAGGAAACAAGAGTTCTTTGACAATCTCCTCCTACTAAAAGAAATCGTCGCCGATCTCCTCCAACTATAGGAGATCGGCATTCTACAGTTAGCATAGGAGGTTTCTCCACGAACCAAGAATGTTTCCACCAACTCATTATCTTTTTTTTTTTTTTTTAATTTGATTTTTCACTTTTTAATTAAACAAAATTTTATATTTTGGATTATGTGTCAGGAGTATATTTGGTTTTCCACGTGTCAAGGTTAGTCAATTGTTAAAATTATCGGAATGACTTTATAGAAGAGGTGTTTATATTGATTTAGGGTATATATATATATTTAAATCTTACTAGATTCAATAAAGTTAGTGAAATTAACCCTTATTTTTTAAATAAAATTATCGGTGATAGGAATAAGATTAGGAAGAAGACAACGGTTAATTATTAATTAAGTTTACGGTTAGCTTAATAATAAAATAATTGAATAAATTATGGGCGTTGTGAGAAATATTACACAACTTATCCGACCAAATACAGAAAGGGAAAAAACGACGTCGTTGATAGAAAAGAATAAGAATCAGATGGGCGACGACTAGCCGAGGGTATGTCTCGGTCCAAACCAGAGGATGTGTAATTTTGTTTGAATCCATAAACCAGAGGTACGATCATTCTCTCGCGCTTTTGTGTTCTTTTTCCATGTTTAGATCTATTTTTGTAAAGGGTTGGTTTTTTTTTTCCTCTTCCGCTTGATTTTTCTCAGGAAACAAACAGACTTCACGCTTCTGTTCGTTGTTTAGTTTCTGTAATGGAAGATAAAAAGAAAAGATTTTGAAGTGTAAAAATTGTTAATTTTTGGTTTTGATTTTGTGGGCAGAGAAAAAGCTGAGTTGGGTTCCTGTGTGTAACTGAAAAAATGGGATCTTCTTCAGTGATATCCCCAGAAGACGTATTGGAGTCTCTGATGAATGATGGTACTATTGATTCTCTTAGATTGAAGATCATTAATCAGCTCAAAGCCAATGTAATTATCTCTCTCTCTAGTCTCTATACACTTGTATATGTATGTACACATTTATATGTTTGATATTGAATTGGTGCCAGCTCTGGATTTTGGTTGTTGTAGGTTCAGTTCTTGCATGTGTAATTGAGCTCAATAAATTAGCATTTTTGTTTGTGTTACTGGCGTATTATTAATTTTTATGTGAAAAGACGAATGCAACTTTGTTCTTGATTTTTTGTTATATGTTGAGGAAAAAGAGAAAAAAAAAAAAAAGAAGAAAGCTTTTTGAAGAATGAGATTGTGAGGTTTTCAATATGGTAGTTACTCGTTTTCAATCGCAAATATCTGTAATAAATCTCTAAAGATCTCAAGAATATATATTTGTATATATATGCACATTTATATGTTTGATATTGAATTGGCGCCAGCTCTGGATTTTGGGTGTTGTAGGTTCAATTCTTGCATTGTAATTGAGCCCAATAAATTTGCATTTTTGTTTGTGTTACTGGTGTATTCTTAATTGTTATGTGAAGAAGAATGCAACTTTGCTCTTGAATTATTGTTCTATGTTGAGTAGAAAAAGAGAAAAAAGAAGCTTTTCGGAGAATGAGACTGTGAGGTTTTCAGTATGGTAGTTACTCATTTTCAATCGCAAATATCGTAATAAATCTCTAAAGACATATGATTAAAAATATATATATTATTCTCTTGAAGCTTGCTAACTTATAGCTTTGGGTAGCTTGTTCCAATATTTAAATCAATAGAATTAAGAGTATTTGGAGTGGACATTTTGACTTGAAAAGGGTAACTGTAGGTAGTTCAGCAATGTGTTGGACTGGTAACAGGCATACCAGGCCGGTTGCACACTCTTAGGACAGAAAAACTCAGATTGTAGCAACTCAACAAAACCAAAAAGGCTCAATATGCACCAATAAGCACTGTAGAATATGTAACCACCAGCAAGAAAAGAGGATCGATTTATTTACCATAAAATACAGCCAACTAAGCCCAATAGAAGATACTTAAAACTTCTGAACTAGAACGACTATGTGCCACTATTTTGGGAATTGGAAACATTCACATGTTTATTGCAACACTGCTGAAAATATGTATCCATGCCACTTAACCCTTAACCAGTTAAGCTCCATTGACAGGCCACTGTGGCAATTTACCCAATACATTAATAGATTTAGGGTCAGCATTAGCCTTTAACTCTTAGACTCTTCAAGTGATGGCAAAAAAATGCTATACGAAAAGATTCCATGGTTGGCTCTAGCATAGCCAACTTCACTTAATTTAGGTAAAGGAGTAGTTGAGTCGAGTCGTTTGTTCTAGTAGATGTATCTAAGAAGAAAAAAACTGTAAAGGAGTAGTTGAGTTGAGTCGTTTGTTCTAGTAGATGTATCTAAGAAGAAAAGAACTGTCTTAAGTTAAATTGGTTTAATATCATTCTGGTTACTATTAATGAAACTCTCTTTTTCGTCTTTGTTTTCCTCTCTTTTGTTTTACTATGCTCTAGTGACAAAATGAATTTCGAATTGATAATACTATAAAAAAAAAATGGTGGAAGCTGAGTGATATAGTCAACAAGACAAACCTGCCACTTCTGGTTGATTTTGAGCTTTGGACTATCAATTGAGGTGCACAGGAGTTGGCTAGGCTATCTGATTTATCTTTATCTCGGCAAATTTCTAACCTCTGGCCATGTTCTGCTGAATTCGTGCTTACCACACCAAGTGAGGGTACCAAGTCTTGTAAACTGGATGCAGAACCATCAGTACTCCCTTCTCTGATCACAATACAATTGAACAACTCGACCTTACATGCTAATTCCCCGAGTTTTTGTTCCAAAAGGACACTCAAAGCATCAGCATCTATTACGTTACACCCAGGAGAAGAAAATGCTAAATTTTTCAAGTATCGCCTCTGATTATTGTCACCAAACGAATCACTATTAAAGCTGTTTGTTTTTTCCATGACTTGACCGGAGGACTGGGGATCAATCATGGATCTTATAGGAGATGAGAAAGTTAATGAAAGAATATCAATTCCTTTCTTTGTATTATCTGTGCTCCAGTTCATGCACCCATCAATGGCAACATTACATTTTATAGACCTTTCATCTTTCTTGTTCGATACATTATCAGCATTATTTTCTTCAGAGTTGAATGTATGTTGTGTATTGTTTGTATCTTGTCGTCATGTTTCTTGGATTTTCATGTATCTTCTTCATGTCGCATTTTTATGTCTCTTCTCTTCAATCTTTTTTCTTGTTTTTTGAAGTCTAATTTCGACTCCTCTTAAATAAAGGAGATGGGAGTCTGGGACAGCGTGTGTCGGTTTGTCCTTGTGAGACCATTATGTTTCCCACATTTAAGCTTGTCGTTTGACTGCTTTGATAGCATCATATGGTGTTGCAGTTATATGGCTTAAATTACCATATGACACAGTTTATTACATTTTGTCAGTTTTATCTGAAGTAGCGATCTCTTGAAGTCATAGAGTCATGTTCCTTGCTTTGTACTGTTGGACAAAAGTATTGGGAAGTCCTTGGCAATTAGATAGGTATATATTCCTAGTAGTCGGTTTGCTAGCATATTTACATCTTTCATCGAGATGATTAAATAAATGAAATGCCAAAGAAACAAAGTACAGACACATAATTTAGAAGAATACGGTTGAACTAAGAGTCGAAATATTCCCAAGGATTTGATGGATGATTTTGGTTATCTAAGGTTTTGCTCTTATATCTTTGTTGCAGGAGGAGCTAAAGAATACAACCATCAAAATGGCAGAACAGAGTAAAGTTCTCAACACTCCTGGAGCTGAGAAACAGACCAAAAGAGAGCTCTTTGATGCTCTTCGGCAGGAACTTGAGTAAGTGTTACTGTGAGTAAGTTTATGTTGAATAAGCAAAATTTTTGAAATTGTTAGCTGGTTAAGAAGTAGATGCTGTACTGATTTGATTTTACACGTTCAATGTATGCTGAAATTACATTTAATTTTATTTGTTGGACAGAACCCCCGTGCTCGAGAAAGCCTCTAAATCAGTTTGGGAGTTAATTCTCAACAGTGATGGCCTGGGAAAGGACATAAGTGAAACGGTTGAAAGAGTATTTTGTCGATTAAGTGGCAGGGAGCCTCCATTATTTCCTCTTCCAAATGTTGAGACCCAACCCTTAAAAGAAACTGAGAAAGGAAAAGAAAAAGGAAAAGAGAAGGAGCATGAAAATGAAAAGGACAATTCAAACTCTGCACTGAAGAAAAGGAGATACACTGAGATGAATGAGGAGGGAGGGGACGATGAAGTTGCAAAATGATTGATCCTCCAGCTTCAATTGGAAACTGTAAGTAAATCATACAAGCCAAGATATCAGAAAACAAGAGGCTGTGTCAAATGTATATCTGGTGATTTATTGACTATATTTTCTTGTGCTTCTAGCGTTCGTTTTCTTAGAAGGAAATAACAAGCTTAGGACATCCCTAGATCATTTTTTTTTAATGTAGACTGAAGTCTGAAATTTTTAGTATGTTGGAATATCAATTGATGAACTTCATTTACTTGAATGAGTATTGTGAATATTGTTGGTTACAGTTGTTTGTTTAGCTTAAGTATATCTTAGTTATATTTTTCTTCTTTTACATACTAATTATCAACCTTAATTTGATTAGGTAAAAGATCAAACAACAAGTTGAGACTATCAATGAGACTGAAAAATTCAAAAACATTTTAATAGGATGAATAGAAAATAGAAGTTCTTTGGAACCTGATCAATTTCTATTTCCAAAGAAAAAGATTAGTTTACAAACACTGGTATGTTGGTTCAATTTCAAATATCTAAACACTCATACCAAGTACACATCCAAATTCCAAATGTCTAGGATTGTACACAAAATCCTAATTTCTAGCATTCTAAACTTCCATCCTAAATTTTGGTCAAATATTCTAGCATTCTAAACTCCAATCCTAAACTTGCCAGTTGTTGTTAGCTACATTGTTGCCATTCATAGTGCCAATGTCATCAATCATCATCTGATCAAATGAGTTTCTCTTCGGCTGATTTACCGCCATCTCCTCCTCCATATGTTGGGGCAATGCCGCCATAGAAACATGTTGAGACATAGCTTGAGCCATATTTTGAGGTGGTGCAGCCACAGAAACCGCATGAGCCATAGATTGAGGTGGCATTGCCATAGAAATAGGCTGAGCCACCCAAGAAAGAGAGGGGTGTGGAGGATAGATTAGCGCGGTATCGTCCATTGAATGCTGATTAACACTCTGCATAGTAGTAGTAGTAGTAGTAGTAACTGTGTTGTGTTCATAGGTTAGATGCTGATTTGTAGCAATGTTACTAGTATAATTCCCTCTCTGGTACAAATTGATGTATGTATCCATTGATGCTGCGTTTTCCTGGCAATATTGCTGCTGCTGCTGATTTGAGTAGTCAGTCAAAAAATTGTTTTCGAGCTCATTGAGAAACATGTTGGCATCAACATAGTTGTTGTTCTGATAGACAAAATTAGTGGTACCGGTTGGAGCAATATTAGACATCCCTCCTTGAACTTGATCTCTAGCAACGCTTTCTGCAAAAGAGCTTGCTCCCTGAACCTGAAACCCCCTCCGGTTTCCAGCCCACATGCTGCTGTTATGATCTGCCATACTTGCTAATTCTATTACTTTGCACAACATAACACCAAAACCATAGATTCTTTTAGTATACATTTAACTGTTAGAATGCTGAAAAAGAGACTAGAAATCGATAAGAAAAATTAGACAAATACCTGAATTCGGAGAACCCAAATTTAAAAGAGACGGGTTGTTGATTATCTGTTGATGATGATATGCTTGTAGTTGTTGTTGAGCATGATTGTTGAAAGGTGATACCATCTCTGGCTTAAAGTTTATTGAATAATCTGCAAAGTTGTACATGTTTTCGTTTTGTTGCGGGAAGTAACGATATTTCGAACTGGGAAAAGGCTGCTGACTCAAAAAAAACAATCTGCTATCATATTGTAAGAGCTTCTCATAGTGTTTGTCAAGAACTCCTGCAGGAAATCTCAGAAAATGTCTCCTGAAAATGAAAAAACAACAAAAATCAGATATAATGCTTCATTTTTCGAATGCTTTTTTTTTTTTTTCCCGAGTCTGATATAAATGTAAACAAACCTGCACATGAGAGCTTGTCCTCCGGTGAAATCTTGTGTTGTTCTCCAATTAGTATGCTTTCTAGGCTGTGGATCTATCTCATCAAAAAAGGTAGGTGGCTGCCTTAACTGCAGATTCAAAAAATAAATAAATAAATAAATAAAAATGTTCGGTGAGTTTTGTTTTCACATATTCGTATCTTGCCGTCTTTCACATATTCGTATCTTGCCGTCTGTACTAGAGAATGGTGGAATATTTTAAGAAGAAAAACCTCAATGTGCAGGATTCCAGGGACATTATCCTCTATAATAGCTCTGATTGCTGAAATATCAGACCACTGTATCTCAATCTTCCTTTTCAATGATCTCTCCAGGAATTCCCACACCAGCTTTTTCTTAGCATAATAACACTTTGCCACCAAATCTCCTTCATGTATTGACACTCTCTGCTCACTCACCCAAATAACCAAATCATATTCACTTCAAAGAAAAAACACACAAACATTAAACAACACAACAAAAGTATAGATTATTATTATTATTATTATTATTACCTCCCAAGAGCCAATTTTGAGTGACAATGTAGGAAAATTTGAAGCCTTCATTTTCTCGGTTACGGCGGCGGAAGAGGAAGGTTGAGATACAAAATCATCATGTCTTGGCTGATGATGATGATGATGAGGAGGAGGAGGAGGATGAGACATCATCATTAACCTCCTTTGATGTGAATGTGAATGTGAATCTCTTTTATGGTGTTGATTGATTCTATTTCTGTTGTTGGTTTCTTGTGATAAAAATATACTGTTTAATGAGTTCAAGAAATATGGACTTATTGTGAGTTTCAAGCCTATTAGTGGTGGTTCTTTTTTCTTCTCCTTCTTCTCATCAACCAACTTTTCCTACAAAATATATATACGCAAAAACAAGAAAAAAAAATCATCAAGAAACCGAAAAAAATAAAAAATAAAAACAAAAACCCAGTAAAGATACTTCGAAAATACAAAAACCCCATTAAAGCAAAAACAAAATGAAAGGAAAAAAAAACCTGATCATTGGAGGCAGAGTTTTGACTCTGGTTGCAATTCTTGTTTGGTGGTTCCATGTCTTCAATCCAAGAACCATACAATGTTTCATCAACGAATTTACCTGTTTCACATGAATACAATTCAATACTACCCTCATCATCACCAGGAGGAGGAGCACCACCACCAGGAGGAGCATGGCCGCCTCCGCCTCCGCCGCCATATTCATTCCAAGTGAAATCAGCATTACCACAACCTTCATGCACCATGATCATACACTGTTCTTTCTTTTTCTTTTTCTTCACAAATCTTTACAGGCAAGTTACAATCTTGTTATCATCAACAAGTTGAGTTAAATTCAACAAAAAAGAAGAAAAAGAAGCAGAGAAACTCAAAACAGAGCAAAAACAGAGAGAGAAGAGAAGAAAAACAGAGTTCCAAGTATATAGGGTTGATATATAAGAGAAGAGAAGAGAAGAAGAGAGTCCCTTTTCACGTAAAAAACGTCATTACATCACCAAATAAATTCGCACGAGTGTCAAGCTATTTTATTGCTTCCTCTGTTTTTTTTTTTTTTTTAATTTTTTTTTTTTAACAAAATATAAAAAATGAGTAAAATAAATCTATTATACTTTTCTGTTACATTGGAAAAATCTAGAATAAAAATCTTCCTGGGCTTTTTTTAATATTTTTTTTATTTGCTAATTTTCTATATATTATCCGTAAAATCATTCAATAAAATTAATCGTTTTAATTGTTTTAAGTAGGTTCGTAGTAATCAATAGTTTTCATTAGATGGATACGGTACGTTTACGTTTACGTTTAATCTACTGAAGAATAATCTTTTTAACTGTTTTAACTAAGATAGTAATTAGTGATTTAACGTGACCAATTTTCATTAACTAACACTAGAATCTATGTGTTTCTCATCTACATTATTTTTCTCCTGAAAATTAGTTCATTTTAATAACTATATTTCATACTTCAGTTATGATTTCATTAAATTACATTTTATTTTACATAATTAACAAAATATTTTTTTAAATCTTGCTTTTAGCTATTTCAAAATTTACTTGAATTTTGAGGAAAATAATCTACTTTTCAACAAAAATAATGGCGGGCGATTTTTTTTTTTTTTTTTTTAATTAGTGAAAAACAGCTAAATTTATGGCAAAATTTTTGGATTTATTTGTAGTTTTTTAAACACCTGAAAGAGTGGTTGTGTTTACATGTGGATATATAAATAAAAGTCAAATAAATAATAGAAGATGTTATCTATTATGATGTAAAGTCTATTTAACTGTGGTTAAAGTTAAAGAGTTAAGTTAACCCAATAAAATAGTTAGTTAATGGTATATTTATACTAAACTACTCTTCCATGAATCCAAAAAAAAAAAAAAAATCCTTAATATAGTATTGTTTAGAGTTAGGATTCTCTCCTCGCATTTGTTGAATGATTAAAAAAAAATCCTCTTCAATTTGAGATCCCGTATGATAAAAATAAAAATAAAATAAAATTAAAAACAGATGTTTCTGTAAATGTAAGATTGAAATGGATTCAATATAGACAAAGTCTCGTAAATGTACGGTGAATCAAATGCAAAACCTATAAATTGGTAGATATATCAATAAGTGTGAATTGGATTTTGAGGGTTTCGTTTAATAAATATGATGTTAACCGTGAATAATTCGGTCTTATAAAACAAATAAAATGAAAAACTTAGCGAAGTGAAAAAAAAAAAAAAAAAAAGAAATAAAAAAGAAGAAGAAACTTTTAGATAACGACGTGAATTTGATTAATTATGGAAGAATTCATTTAACTTGTATTTTATAAAGTGAAATTAAGATTTAAGGATACTTTTTGTCATTTATTGGTTCCATTAATTATTAATATTAATCACAATTATTAAAAATTTTAAAGTTAATTTGTAGTATGGATTGTACACGTGTCGCTTTTTAAACTATAAAAGTAGCAAACTTTAGAAGCTAGCAGCCGCCATATGGGTAGAGCAGTCGTCTCTCATGCACGCATGATCCATGGGTCTCGTTGACACGTCAGATTATGATCCGTGTGGATCCCACTTTCTAGATCCTTTCCAATTATAGAACCAGTGTAATTCTGTATCCTGTAGTATTACGGAATATGTAATGTTATACGGTTACGGGATTACGTTATATAGTCGCAATGCTGCAAGATTTGTATTTGAGATTCATTTTCGGTTCTTCACAACTATTTTTTAAGGCTATATACCTTAAACAATAATAATATTATTGCATCAAATATAAATGTAATTGTTTTTTTTTTTTTTCTTTCGGTAGTATAAAGAGAATGTTTACATTATCTCAAGTGGTTAGAGTCTTCAAGCGGTAGTTCCACTGTCAGGGTTCAAGTCTTTATAGTTATAAATATTTATCCAATATTTGGCTATAAAATCTCAAAGTGTGGGGAGTCCTCTCCCAAAAGTGGGAATTGTAGTCCATATGTAACCTCTCCGATAGTGGGAGTAGTATTCCGGGCCATGCTTGTAGGATCTAATCTCGTCAGGTTTTGGTAGTAGTTGTAATTAATATATATATATATATATATATATATAAATATATGAGTAGTTGATCTCTCATAAGGGATCATTTATTTTAATTTCGGTTCACATCTATTTTTATGAATTTTGATCTAAATTTTTGTGTGGATGATATGTTCAATGAAATATACCTATGAATAAAATTTGAGAAATTTTCAGACACTACAAGTATTTTTCAAATTTGACAAATTTCAGTTCTTACCGAAATTAAAATAAGGGATCCCTTATGAAAGAATCTATATATATATATATATAATGTTCAAGTCAGTGCGCACTGATGTAAATATATGAGGATATTGAATGTGATCCACTAGTTTTACATGCTTTGACTCAAGTGTGTATGCACTTGTCAAAACTAGTGGCTCACATTCAATATCCTCATGATGTTATATTAGTATGCACTGACCATATCGAGACTGTATATATAGATAGGGCTCAAAAATTAAATATCACTATTTGGACCGAGTTTTGTAAGAAAGTCATCACATTATTAATTCATGTTTAAAATGCACAAATTTAGGTGAACAGACAAAAATACCCTCATAGTACTTCCACATCAGCTTTCTTTCATTCAGTTTACAATGACAGAGTTGTGAAGTAGAGAGAGAAAGTTAGTTGAAACCCAGGCGATCACTCAAACGGCGACGGAGTGGCATTACGCTGACGCACTCGGGAGTTGAGCTCTAATCTTCGAGCCTTTCTAAGCTATGTCCGAGACTTTCTAAACACTGTCCGAGCCTTTGTGAAGTTGTTTAAAAGGCTCGGGCAGTTAAGTAAATGGCTCGGGCAGTTCATTAAAAGGCTCGGGCATTATATAGAAAGTCTCGGAGATACAAAATTAACAACAACAAAAATGATTATTAAAAAGGCTCGGACAGTCTATTAAAAGGCTTGGACACTATATAGAAAGTCTCGAAGATACAAAATTAACAAAAAAAAAAATATATTGTTAAAAAGGCTCGGACAGTTCATTAAAAGGCTCGAACACTATATAGAAAATCACGGAAATACAAAATTAACAACAACAACAAAAATTCTTAAAAAGGCTCAGAAAAAACTCGGGCAGTTAAGTAAAAGGCTCGTGCATTACTCACAAAGGCTCGGATATATCTTACAAAGGCTCGAACATAAAAAAGTTTAATGTTCATACAAAATGCTCAAACAATTCATGAAAAAGCTCGGGAACTAATTAAAAAAGGTCAGAAACTATTTACAAAGGCCTAGAGTTTTGTTGGTTTCCTATCTTTGTTTCCATTTTACCTTTCATTGTATGAATTTTGATATTCATAACCTAATAAGATGAGTGATCTTATGTAACTATATGAATGTCGAACTCGTTGGAGAAGAAAATGAACTTGGATTTCAGTTTACAAAGCTTTCCACTTTAAGATAGTTGGAGAGATAAGTAGATCTCAGACAACTTCAAAGTATCTTCTAAAAGTTAAAGTCAAAAAAATAATTTTAAAATGTGTACAGTAAAGACATTTTTAGAAGTCACTTACTTTAGTGCTTTTTAAACTTAAGTTATTAAGTGGTGATAGTTTACAACACCAACTCAAAAAAATGACAAAACCTACTATTTATGCTATATAGATATAAATATAATTTGTGAGATGAGTATTTTGAGAATCGCCAAATCTTAGATAGAGAATTTGGTTTGATGTATACTTTCCTAATGGGCATGTTGAGACTTTTAAAATTGAATCAAGCGGAATTTGAATAATCAAAGTAATTTTTTTTTTTTTTTTAATAATTAATCTTATTTTAGTGCTTTTTTTTTTTTTTTTTTTTTTGATGATACAGTATAATATTGTTACAATTTGTTAGCACACAAACGTAAAAGAGCAATTTGAATTGATTTAGATAAGGATTAACAATAAATTTGGTGTGCTTACAAAGGATTAACATGTACTCCACCCACATAAGATATATTAGTTGTTAACATTATTTTAATACAAAATTACACAAATTTCTTTTCTTAAACTATTTTTTTTCTTAATTTATTATTATATTTTTTGGCCATGTGAAAGGCTTGTTCAAATGGGGTTTAATTTGGTTTAAAAAGAGTTTTATTATTCGTGTTAATTCTATGAAGTTAAATGTTAAATTTGTAATTAGTTTAAGTGTTCGTGTTAAAATTTAATTTGAAATCACACATATTTCATTTCTTAAATTATTAAAAAATCATTCTTATTTTTATTTTATATTAATATTATTATTTATTTTTGGCCATGTGAATATAATTTAATGAGTGTTGGATTGGGGTTCAATTAAACATTAAATTTGTTGACAGCAATTCCAAACTTACAAAGTTTCAACATTAGGTTGATGTAGTTGGAGTTGTATGTAAATTTAAATGTCAATATAATTTGATAAGTGTTTAACTAGTCCCACCATGTGAGGAGTTTTCTTTTCGGTAATGTGAAAATAAATATTTTTCGGTTGTAAAAGTAGATATTCGGTCTGACCAAACAAGTACTATTTGATTTCGATAAATTCTAATAGACCTCTCACACGTATTGTGTTAGATTTTAAAAAATTAATTAATTAATGAGTGTTTAACAAAACCATGTCTCAATTTTCTGTCTTGGACTATACCAAAATTCATTTAATCATACCTTGAAATAAATTAACTTGGATATTATATTTTCATTAAGTGGTTTAGCGATCTCAATACTTCAAAAACTTTCTAAGCCTAATCTTATTGATGGTGACTTGACTTCACTAACTTTTTTTTTTTTTTTGGCAAAATTAATAAACAAACAAGATTTGCAAAGTGGGGTGAGGTGGAATGATATAATGAGACTGTTTTACAACAGATGCAAATGGGGATTCGTGTAGAGAGATCAATAGAAGATTTAGTTGAATTTGATTGATGGGTTATATAGTAATTAACTTGATAATTAGTCAAATTAAGAACAATTATGGAGTCATATTAATTAACTTTATTTGATGCAAAATCTCTTCTCAATTTTAGTCTACATTCACTCTGACTTTGACTAAAAAAAAAAATATTTGTCATTTCAACATTGGATTAACAATCATCATTAATTTCTTTATGTCATCATCAACGAAAAGAATAAAGAGAATCTATTCAATAATTGCTGTAGGTGACTAATGATATATAGATTAATGTATATATATTTCCTTAATTTCTATCTTAATTTGCAAAATCTATGATTTGGCACTTACTGTTTACCTTAATTATTATTATTTTTTTCCTAAAGTTAAATTAAAACCCAATCTTCCAAAAAACTCGTGTGCAATTCACTTTTTATCATTAGACTCGATCCAATTGTTTAAAGAATAAAATATTGTTAATATGAATAAAAAATAATAAATTAATTTTTGTAATTATAGGTATCCTATGTATTGATGATGATATCCGAGCTCTCTTTCTTATATTGTGAGAGTATGTAGCTAACCAGGTTGCATTATTATTTTTTGAATAACAAATTTTGAATAAAATTTATCTAACTAACTACCAAATGATTAACACATAATCTTCTTTATATCTAACTTCAGATAATTATAACTTTCGTCTAACTAACTACGAACGGATCATTAACACAACTTTTGGTTGGGTTTAGTTATGCACATCCATCTATAATGAATGTATTGGTGATCGGGTTTGAACCCTCTCCTTATATTATGAGAGTAACTAACCAAATCGCCTTATTAGTGTTAGATTCCGGTAAATCCTTAACCCGAATTTAACGTACCGTAGACAAAATAAATAGTGAGGTAAAAGAGAGTACATATAATTGTTAATAACTAAGTCAAAAGTCACACACGTGGAGTTGGATTACTAGGGTTGGGGTTGGCTGCTATAAGGAGAGCTTCGAAAGTGGATAATGTACAAAGTCAGGCGCCTACAATTCTCATAAGAAATTTTAAGAATCACATAAAATAAAAAATTCTTTGTGCTTACTTCACTTCACACTTTGCTCTGATTTCATTCATGGGAGGGAAAGAAAAAAAAAAATTAAAGAAAAGAAACAATGTAACATAAAGAAAACTCAAGAGATCAAACTAAGGGACCCAGAGCAAATTGTTAAAAAGAAAAAAAAAAAAAAAAAAAAATGACACCCAACTTTTGACCTTTAATGCATCATTCATGTTAACTCAATCATATACATATCATACTTTTATTATATTAGAAGAGAACAAATTTGATAGTGATACTTGGATTTTGCTAGGGTCGATTGAAGTGAAGGGACATTTATAATCAATGTCATAACATCGAGTTATGTGATATGTGAAATCATACTTGAAAATGTGAAATAATACTAACTTGAGAACTAAACGAAATGTTTGATCACAAAATAAATATAAATTTTACGGATAACAAAATCAAAATATTTATTTTAGTTTATGTGATTGACAATGATATTGTTATAAACTAATACATAAGCTAGCATTACAACTATTTAATGAAAGTCATATATTTTATGAATAATTCGATATATATATATGATAAAATTTTAATTGAATAGACGTATGAACGAGATACGAATAACAAAGTTTTTCCATCATCTAATCATCACAACTTAGAAGTCTCGATGACTTGAGAAAAAAACATTAATATTCTCTCTTCCACTTTGTTGGTGGAAGTATGACCAAATATAGGCCCCATATTGCATCCCAAATCTTTGGTTAGCTTTGCTTTCCTCTCTCTTCTCTATCCATTTTTCCACTCCAAATGGATCTGACTGATCCCATTTTTGGATATTATCATTATTCTGAAGATGATTACATCAAAGTATCACATGCTTTTTTTGGCTATTAAAAAAATCATATAAAATTATTAATAATAAAAACTATATGAAAGGTCATCAAGCAATTAGAGCATGAAATCTTGGTGTTGGTAGGGTATTTATATATATATATATATATATTCTCTTTTTGTTTTGCTCTCTCTCTAATCTTTTAGGTTCATGCACTATATCTACTAAGATATCCATCTTAGCTAATTATGCTTAACTAAGCATGCAAAATATGTTTATTAGTTTATATGAAAATATATTCAAGTGCTTAAAGGTTGATCAAGTTATTATTCTTCTTTTACATGTTGAGTTCATGAATATAATGGGGATCCATTCGATTTAGGGACGGAGCCAGAAATTATTCCCAGCAAGGACGTCGTAAAATAATGAGTTATATAATGTATTTTAGAGGGTATGTTAAAGAAAAAATTAATAAATAAAAAAATACCGTATTCATTTATCAATTGACACATTAGTAGTTAGCATACAAGTTGATTTATAGAGTAGGGATGTCTAAAATTACTCTAAACGTAATATAGAAAAACTTTTTGGCCTTTTATTCATGATTCAATAATAATGTTTAGGAGTTAGAAAATTAATTAAAAATTAAATTGTACGCATAGTATTTTTCTAACATCCAAAAACTATTTTAATTCTTACAAATTTAAAAAGTTTGTTAGATAAAATATCTTAATAGTTAAACATAAATATATGTATATGTTTTTGAAATATTATAATAATTCGGGGGTTTGGGGAGAGAAGGAGACTCAAATCCACAACCTTATGGTGTAAGAGGCATATATACCACCATGTCAACCTCATATTGTCTAACATATGTATATGTTTAGTTGACACATTGATTATTTAAAAATAAATAACACATCAAAAGTATAATATATGCTATTATAGTGAATGAGATAAGTAAAATCGTAAAAGAAAACAAAATTATTAGAATGAGAAAATAATATTAGCTGAGATAAAACATATATGTCATGATTCGACTTTTATTTATATTTAAACTTCATCGAAAGAAATACTATATATAAAATCAAAGACATTTTTTTAAAATGTGATTTGAAGGAAAAATATTAGATGTCTCGTTTATAGAAAATTAGAAAAATAAAAAATGAAATAGGGATATAAACACAAAAACATGAAAACAAAGGATAAAAACATAAGAACAAGAAAATTACGGATGTTATAAAAATTAAAACAGAGGTAAATTTATAAATTTTCAAAACTTCAAGGTGGGCAGCAAACCCCTCTCATCCTACACTGTATCCATCCCTGATTCGATTGGATCGTCATCAATATAGTTGAAATAAAGAATTTATCAATTATCGTTTTTGAACTGTGCAATAATGTTACTAATCTTGTACAATAATATGAAGTATGAACTTAGAAATGTTAGGGAAATCTTTACTTGATAAATTGTAAACCATTTGATATTTCATTATCATTTTAATTATTTATTCGAAAAAAATCATGCTATGATCTCCTTAAATTCTCTACCAATATGACTTCTTATTGAACTTCTAAAAAATTTATAACAAAATATTAACTAACTATGATTATAATTAGGATATTTATATCTCTCATTCTTACGACACATATACAAGTAAAGAGTATGTAAGAATCTACTTAGATCAAATACTATAACAAAAAAATGGTACGGAACTCCGGATATCGATATCGAGTTCTACGAAAAGAGTAGAGATAGCTACAACCGCATACATACGAGGGGGAACACACACTTGCTCACATACATAAAGGTCATACAATGAAGATGGCACCAACCCACTTCAAACCTTCCAATCCGATGATGAGGGACCACACTTGTTTTGACAAATTTTATTGGATTCTTCAAGTCTTTGTATTAGATGTAAAGAAACATGAGTAAGATCTCAATCGGAGAAAGTGGTTGTGTCATGTAGCAATCTCTACTCCAATACTTATTGGTTCACTTATATCCCTATTTATCATTTGGGATTTGCTAGGAAGAGAATGTTAAATCTTTGTTAAAAATATCTCTAAATTTTTTATATAATTTATATCAATCATTTTCTCTTCAACGTACATCGATATTATAAAAATAGTTTATAAATACTTGTGTCACGTGAAACTCGATTAAATTTGGATTCAGTATAGACGGAAGAGAAAACTCTTGTAGTTAATAGAATGAAATGTCTATGGAAATTAAACATGAAATTTGCTCAATATGTCACAAAATTGTGTGTTATATCCTCTTCACATTTTCATGAACTCTTGACATCTATGCACATTCTATTATATTTATGCATTTTTTTTTTCCCAATTAAATTGTCTGAATCAGGAACACAAACAAACTTTGATTCATAAGAAAATAAACAGAATCACTTCAAAATAATTGATATATACTCATTGTTACAAATGAGTGTTTGTAATATAGTCTCTAATCTATATGAATATGGTGATGAGTTGATGACCGATGAGCAGCAACTCTTGCCTCTATTGTGTTTAAGAAATAAGAATGGATAATAAATGTAAATGACATGGTACAAAACTGGCTCAATAATTTTTAAGGGTTTTACTTCTCCTTAATCTGTTGCTCATCACCGAAGGCCAAATCGAAAATCTGATTGTAGTAATCTACAAAATGAACATCCAGACCTTCTTTCACATTCGGGGCTAGCTCATCGAAATCCCTCCTGTTAACCGAAGGAAATATGATTGTCTTTATGTCGCTCCTTCTTGCAGCTATTGTTTTCTCCTTGACCTGATTATCCGAAAATCAACATAAGGAAAATGAATTTGTAACTAATGAATTGAATCTAGTATCCATGAATATAAGGGCATAAAACCTCGGGAAAAAAAGGAATAGATTTGCTTGACATACCCCACCGATGGGAAGGATCCTCCCAGTAAGTGTTATTTCTCCGGTCATTGCTAGATCCTTCTTGACAAACTTCTTCATAGCGAGGGACAGCAAGGATGTGACCATGGTGCAACCGGCACTGGGACCATCCTTTGGAGTGGCTCCAGCGGGAATGTGGAGATGAAGCTTGGAATTGGCGAAGAAAGTATTTTTTGGATCTTTCTCGAGCAATATTGCTCTTGCCACGGTGTGAGCAATCTGAGCACTTTCTTTCATAACATCTCCAAGTTGACCGGTGACATGAAGAGCTCCTTTTCCCTCTTCTTGCTCAACTTGAGTGGTTTCTATGTAAAGGGTGGAACCACCCATTGCAGTCCAAGCAAGTCCCATCACGACTCCAACAGGAGTTTGGTCGTATAAGCGTTCAGCGTGGAAGACGGGTTTTCCAACATAATCACCTAAGTTCGAAGAGTCGATCAATATTTTCTCCACATTCTTAGCTGCTTCAAGATCCTGCAGTTCCTCACTCTCCATTTTATCCTGTCAAGAAAATTTAAGCGTTAACATTGAGACAAGAAGAAACTTACCTTAAATAAAATGATACAAGTCACTAAGAAGTTTCTATTTCATTTTGTTAAAAAAAAAATAATAATAATAAATCCCAGATTATCATTTCATTTTCAGTTTATGGAACGATAAAAAAATTCAACCTAGAGTTCTTTAAATAAATTCAGAAATTAAATACAACAAATTAAGGATGTAAGAAATTTATAGGCTCAAATCAATGCTTGCAGAAATTAATGATTTCTAAGAGACCTTTAAATCAATAGTTTGATCACCCGTGTCCTGCACTTTGTCATCTGAAAGCTTTGTAACAGCATCAACAGGGGTTTCATTAGTTTGCTCATCTGTGATAGTCTTTATTGTTTCTGTTTCAACAACAGTATCACTTCCAACTGCGTTTTGACTTGATTTATCTACACCTTCTGCCTTTGCTACTTCAGGTTCTGCAACCTCTTCAGTAACTGTAGATTCACTTAACGCTCCTTTCCGCACAAGTTGCAGAGCAATCTGCCAGGAAAAGTGACAAGAATGTTTAACATCAGGAACCAGAGATGTAAGTTTCAAACCAAGAGTGAAGCAGAACTCTGACTTAAAAAAAAAATCTTAAATTGGTTAAGCCAAACCAACCTTGCGGTAAATCTTTTCTATCTGCTTTTGGAGATTTCGGACTCCTGCTTCTCGGCAGTAATTTTCAATCAAGGATAATATAGCAGCACTGGTCACCTCAACCTGGAACAAGTTCGTTCCTAAAGGTTAAATATCTTCTATTCGGAAGAAGTACATCAATTGGAAAAATCTATTAAAGAGAGTCATTAGATGCAGAAATGGAGCAGTCAGTATACCCAATTGAGATTTAATAACTAAAGCTTAAGTCAAATGAATATCATCCACAACATTATAGAGTGCTACATATAATGATCACAAATTATCAATATGTATGCACTTCAATAAATAATGAAAATTGAAATCAATTTCATTTTATAATATTGGGGACAGGAAAGCAAGCATAGTAGTCAAGCAATCTGATATGTACTCCTCAAACACTGGCCCAAATATCACACCAATGAGCTCAGTTTTCTCAGATATATATATATAAAAGAAAGGGAATTAGACCTGTTTAGGCATGACACCACATGCATCATGTGTAGTCTTTTCCAAATACATCACGTAGGGATGTGAACAACTACCGCCCAAGAGTTATGTGTTAATGATCATTTAGTAGTTAGTTACTTAGACAAATTTTATCTGAATTTTGTTATTCAAACACTGCTGGTAGTGACTGGTACGATTCAGTTAGCAGCTTTCACGACATCAGGAAGAGGGTTTGAACCCTATCACAGTTAGTTACTTTCACGACATAAGAAAGATGGCTCGAACCATACCACTCAACCAAGATTTATATAACCAATTAGTAGTTAGACAAAATTTATCCAAATTTCTATTACATAGGATCTCTATAATTACTCTAACTAATCTACTGTTTTTTTTTTAAATTTGTTTTTAATATTAAAAATTATTTTTTTCTATGAATTATTAGATTTCGAGTCTTATGACAGAAAGTGAATTGCACACAAGTTTTATGGAAGATTGGAGGTAATTTAACTTAAGAAAAAGCAACAAAAAAAAAAAAAAAAAAAATCAAATTAAGGGACCCAAATATCACACCCATGAGCTCAGTTTTCTCAAGATATATACATATAAAAAGAAAGGGAATTAGACCTGTTCAAGCTTGACACCACATGCTTCACGTGTAGTCTTTTCCAAATAATCTCTGGCGATGTGCATTTTCTCGTCAGTGATATATCCAGCAATAGCAATTACTTCCATTCTGTCCAATAGAGGATTGGGTATCATTTCCACAACATTTGCTGTGCATACGAACAGAACCTGCAATGAGATATGCAAAGGATAAGGTATCGAGTTCAAAGTATCTACCAATCATCTCCCCAAACAGACACTTACAGACTCAATGTAACACACCAAAGTTGAAAGAAGAAAATACAATATAATTTGTCATGGAATTTCTGACTTATAACAACAATTCAACTTTGTGTAAGTATCAGTCTTGGGGACAATTAAACATCGGGGTACAGAATGAGCCCAATATGTTCTCCTAACATAAGCGAACAAAAAGGAAACAGGAACATATCCAAAATTAGTTATATGTTCTCCCATTTATTTTCATTATCTGCTTTTTTTGAAGCAAATATATGTGTGTGTGTGTGTGTGTGTGGGTGTGGGGCATTCCATTTAAGAAATAAACTACATCACTCTGTTAAACCTTCTCACAGCTAGCACTAACCATCACTCGTTAAAATAAGCCCAATGCATCCAAATTGTCATTATTACTAACCTTTGAGAGGTCAATTGGAACATCAAGATAGTGGTCCAGAAAATTAGCATTTTGTTCTGGGTCAAGGAGTTCCAACAATGCACTTGCCGGATCACCAGCATGCCCTCTTCCCAACTGCAAGAAAATACATAATATTAGAAATCTAACCTCATTTAAATATTGTAAAAATTGAACGCATGATATTGCATTTAACAAATATTTTCTGAGCAAGGAAGCTAATTCACAATAACGATCATGAGTTAACAAAGTGACAAACTCATAATTCTGGACAACATGAAAGATCAGAAAAAGAAAGAGACTAAATTCAATATTTAGAGTGAATATTGAATTGCTAATACCTTGTCTATTTCGTCAATCAGAACAAGAGGATTTGCTGTTCCCACATTTTTCAAGCACTGCACCATCTTTCCTGGCATAGCTCCTATATAAGTTCGGCGATGGCCCTGGATGTGATTTGGAAGTCAATTTTAGAAGTTTCATACACCAAACTACAGCACCTTTGTTAATTGACTTTAATCCAAGTACAGGAAGTTTTTAACTACCTTTATTTCTGCTACATCAGCTAATCCTCCAACAGAAAACCGGTAGAACTTTCGGTTTAAAGCACGTGCTATTGAACGACCAATGCTAGTTTTTCCCACTCCAGGAGGGCCAGAAAGACAGATGATTTTTCCTGCGATATAAGTCAGGAATCTTAATTTTCTGTTGCTTAGAAAGAACGTGAACAGAAGAGCAAAACTACAAGCACTCAATCTAAATGACATTATCAGACATGAGGCCCACCTACAACAACCTCAAAGATCATGAACAGTTATAAAGGGTTGTTTAAATTAGAAGATGAAATCCCCTCTTGGTGTAACTTTTCAGTCTTCCACTTGTGAGCCAAACAGCCCAAGCTCATTCAGCTTCTCAACCCAGTGAGGCAGTATTTCAATTTTGACTTCATATCACCATATTATGTTAATAGTTACAAATAATTTTTTTTATTTTTTTGCATAATGGATTGCTTCAGACAGGCCATTGAGCTTTACAAAGTTATATAAAAAAAATTGCTTGAATACACTTACACTTTGGACAACCCAACCACTAAAATTTGGTTTTGGCTAGGAATACCCTCCATATTCATATTCCAGTTAAATACCATTTATTTATGTATCAAGAGTTGGAAAATTTCAAAACTTTTCAGAAAGCTAATAGAATTAGTTCCCTAAAGAAAATTAAGAGCATAATATCAGTTTGTTTGAAACAGCTTTTATATGAAATGGCTGAGATGTAATCATGAGATCATTCTTAAAACATGGAAGCTTAATGCTCAAAAGATGTGGCATATCACAAATTTTAATTATAAAAATGTGAAGAAAAATTGTTAACATCTATCACTTTACTACATTTTTCATAAACATTAACAACGAAAAGAAATTTTGCCAACCTTGGGAAGTTCCCCTCAGTTTTCCAACAGCAATAAATTCTAATATCCTTTCCTTAACATCATTCAATCCGTAGTGATCTTCATCAAGAATTTTTTCTGCCCGAAGGACATCAAAATTCTCATCACTGCATTTGGAATTGGTAAAACATATTAAAAAAAAAAAAAAAAAACAAAAATACCATATTAATTTTGTTTTATAACTAGAAGTAACTATATATGGCACACATGCAAGATTTGTACAATGAGTTTACTGATAATACTGAACTTACCTACACAGAGTTCAAATACATATGCATCCTGAAAAACTCAAAATTCCTATCTAAAGCACCGGTCTTATAAAAAATCTCTGAAAAGTTTTTACCTAGTAACCAAATTATAAATTGAATATAATCGTTCTTGGATACACTTAAACAATTTATGGAGTTGTAATGATCAACAAATAAATCACAAAGGCGGGAGCCAAGACAAGCTAATAAACTTTTATTTAGTGACACCAAAAGTCTTATCACGTTATCCAACATCAAAATAGATTTTATTTTGTACTACTAGCACTAAAATGGAAAAAAAAAAAAAAAAGAGACTGTACTGCCAAAACAATTCTCTTTTCAACTGTTATTCTATCAACTTAATGACAGCTAAAGAGACCAAGGCATGATATGTCAAAATGTCGAATCAAACTGTGAGTTTTACAATGCAGGTTATTGATGATTCATTGTTATTGAACCCTGTACTCGAAAAGTAAGTTCAACAACAAATCTTTCATCGGTCTTAGATAAAATACCAGTAGGACAATGAAATTCCATAAGCATCAAAAGATATCTTGTCTACCAAATGAAAGAGTTAAAATACCTGTAATTTCCCCAAGGCAGAGCAGTTAACCAATCCAAATAGTTACGAGTTACATTAAATTCACTAGAACTGGCCTCTAACAGCTGCAGTTTCGTAAGCTCTTCTTCTATTACTTGCATAACATGAGGTGGGCATTTGTCCTTATATTGTTCAATTCTTTCCCTAAATTTTGCTGCAAAAATAGATCCACATAGTTTAACAACAGTCACATTAATTTCACTATAAATGACAATCCAAACTTAGTGTGTATCTAGTCTTAAGACTGATACTTAGAATAAGAACCCATAACAATAAAACAACATGTATTCAGCCATCCAGCAGGAGTAGCAAGCACCAAAGTTGTAACAATTAGCATTAGACAAATCACGTGCCCGGAATAGCCACCAAGACTATAAAGGCATCATATAACGTTTTGCACCATTTCAAATTTTCATGCAATCCTTTATGATACAGAAAGGTTTAAAGGACACAACATATATAGCCATCCAACTCTTGACAAGTGACCTTCGATTTCTAATTTTCTATGAGAATTTCTTAGGAAATTCACAATCTAAACCTTGATAATACAACTAGGTATATAGACACCTCATGTGCAAGCAAACCAAGTATATCTTCAGTGGTCTCAGACAAGGAAGAAAAAAAAAAACTATCATTGTTGAATTTACAGAAGATGACAAGGATAATTCAAACAGAAACTTACCAGAAAGGGCTGTTTTGTCATCTGTTTCTAATCCCAGTTCCTGTCATAGGGAAATTTAATATATCTATTACAGTCAAAAATAAAAATAAAAAGTAAATTCTAAACCACAATGAATCTGAATCGGTCATTAGGTAACAGTGCCAAAGTTTCCAGAGATGCAGTATAGAAAATATATACACAGAAGAAAACTGTAGCGAAATACCTTCTTTATGGCCTTAAGCTGTTCATTCAATAAATAACGGCGCTGCTCACCACTTATCTTTTCTTCAATGGCTTTTGCAATTGATTCCTACATATGACCCCAGAAAGGTGAACACCTAATGTATGAGAATAAAATAACAATGAAGAAATATAACTGTTGTCTATAGGGACAAAATATTAATAAGAAGTAGCGTGAAGTACCTGAATCTTGCTAATTTCCATTTCTTTCTTTACCAACTCCAGTGAAAGTTTTAAACGTTTATACACCTGAGTTAAATTATAAATAAAAAGAAAGAAAAGTTAAGTAACAACCTCAGCTAAGAAGACTTAGAATAGAAAATGATGATATTTAGCAAACGGTTTAACATCACATTTTCCCCAAATACAAGTTCTTAAGTGGGTATATTTCCAAAAAATATGGGACATTCAAGACCAATCACCAATTAAGAAATGCCACATACATCCAGCTCTTCAAGCACTGCCTGGCATTGCACTTTGTTTCCACCAGATATTGCAGCTCCAAAATCTGCTAGCCTTGGAAAACTAAAATCTCCAATATGCTGTAGAAATGAGAGAAAAAGACAGATGAGGATATGTTAGTACAAATAATAAAAAATTCAGATGAAGAGAATCTTTCCATGAATTTTTCACTGGATCAATTAAGAAAACCAATACCATACACACCTGAGTATATGTTTGAACATGATCTCGCCAAAGCGAACTTGTTTTCAGGACATCTCTCAAGGTTGATATAACCTCAAATGATGTTGCCTTTATAACATCATCATCCTTGTCATATGGATTATCCTGAAATGTTTAAAGAGAAGAGTATAGCATTTTTATCACACATATAGAGCCTATTGTTCTAGATTTGGGAAAGAAAAATAAGAATATTGAGAATGATAATAAGATCTTACCTTAAGATGATCAACTTTGACCGTAAGGGGATCCTCACTAACCTGTACAGATATCATTTTCAATTTAGAAATTTTTCCATATAAAAAGATAATAGTAAATTAGACAATACAGATAAAACTCATGCAAGCCAAGGACTCTAACCCTTTAGAAAGAAGAAGAATTATAGGAGAATTATGGATAAGCAAAAACAATGCAGCACCAAATTCAAGTAGTTCTCGATCTTCCCTACTCACCATCTCTGTTATTCGAAGACGCCTATGGCCAATAAGGATGACCTGATCTCCTTGGATACTTGTAATCTGTAATATTACACAATATATGAAAACAGCATTAACCATAGAAACACAGAGTCCTTATATCATTGCACTTCAAATATACACATATAATGGAGGACATTAAACTAGCAACTAGAAAAAAGGTTGATACCTGGGCAAGGGTACCAACTTCATGAAGACGATTATACAATTCTTTTCCTTTAATATCATGGACACTTTTTTCTGTTTCAGAAGCTGAAGTATCACCGCCGGGCTCATCTTTAAGAAGGAAGGCCCCACAATAAGGGGCTTGACGTTTTCGGTTTTCCTGTAAAGCTGCCAACAATTTTGGATCCTGCATGCCATGCAGCAGTTTGGTAAGAGAGATCACAGATTCCAATCCCATTATCACCAAGAAGTTTGAAAACAGTATCAACTAGACACCTAGGAAGACAGTCATAAACACATTGTTGGAAGTTATGAAACAAAAGCTTTTCTCAATTTATCGCATGGTACAAGTTTAAAATTCTAATTTACCACAAAGAACTGCCTGAATGCCAGAACTTCACAATGCCACACCAAACCTTGGGATTTATATTGGTTAAGAGAAATTCATATAGATAAAACAATAAAGCAAGAGGTATAAACCCTTGCACTATTGACGTTGTGCCTACATCATCAGGAATTTATTGTGTGTTCATGGAGTTACAATTAGCTACTGAAACCCTAAAATTATGTTTTAGGACATATGGAAACAATTTCAGGCTACAAATTTACCAGACCAATCATGTCAAACAATATATGCCACTAGCAGCGAAAATGAAACCTGAAGAGAGTAATGCGTCGAATTAAACAAGTAAGAAAATCCTATACCTTCACATAAAGTGGCATGTAGAAACCCGGAAATAGAGGTCTATGAGACAAAGGCAATGCCAAAACCTGCCATGAACAACCCAATCAATAACAAACTAATAAATGAAAACAAAATTAACATATAAGCAACCAGCAAGAAAATTAACAATAACACTAACTAGTTGTAAAAAAAAAAAATCACATTAGAAACTTCTTGCATTGGTGTAATTAAGTTACTGTATCAATGCATATTCAAGTTTTTAGTTTTGAACCAGCAAAATGCCATTAAATTTCAAAATTTAAGTTTAATTTCTCTTATTTCACATGACATAATCATCCATTCTCTTATTTCACTTCAATTTCTGTCCAACCAACCAAAAAATTAAATCAGTCAGCTCAATCATGAAAAGAAATAAAAAATTGAAACATTTTAGAGCTTTTCGCTTTGCATAACCAGAATGCCCATAAAAATTCAAAATTTAAGTTCAAGTTCTCTTCTTTCACTTCAATTTCAACCAACGAAACTAAATTACACCAAAAATACAAAAATAAATAAATAAAAATCAAAACATTTTTTTTGCCAACCGTTAAATAGTCCTCGGGTCTCGGATTTGTGGACACGATAGCGGAGGAGCTCTTCGTCTCAGCCGCGTCGGACTCGGCCTTCTCCGCCAGGTCGACTTCGATCAGCGTACCCTCGTTCCCTCCATCTCCGGAGGAATCAGAACAGAAGAACCTCCTGTGAGCCAAGCTCCGGTTTCTCCGATTCAACCCGGTGAGTTCACTCAGCGCTTTGAAGAACGGCGACGATGACGATGACGACTCGACGGCGGTTCTGAGCGTTGGAGCGGCTAGAGCCTGCGCGCGGCAGGATGCGGCTGCGGCGGAGGAAGAGAGGAGCTTCAACATTAGTGAGTTCCGGTGCTTGGAAGGGCACAATTGGAAGTTTGGAGGAGATTTGGGAGCTAGTTGTGTCCGCTGTGGATTGCCATTGATGAAAAATGGAGAAGTTTTGCAGTTAAAGCCCTGCATAAACCCTTGATTTTGTCTCTGGTTTGATTATTTTGATTGTGTTGACGATTTCGCCCTTCTCTTTTTATTTAATTTACGAATTTACCCCTATGCCTTTTTTTTTTAAGGAAAAAAAAAAAAAAAAAATTGATACTAAAGTCTAAACAATCAAAATGTATACTGAAACCTTCCAAAATCACGTATAATTAAATAATTAATGATCCTAACATGATTATATAGTGTATATATATAATTAGTAGTCCCTTCGATCTTATTAGTTAAAAATAATTAGTGATTATTGTTAGTATATATAAAAACACTTAGATATTTTGTTTTGAGTCACCGTCTATTATTTTTAAATTTTATTTACAATTTTTTTATTTAAATTGTTGGATTGAAATTGGGTTAATATTGACTATTTTGTACAATTGTGATAAATTAAAAAGATTTATTTGTTAGATGATTTTCTTTTTTAAAATTTTAAATATCACTATAAATTCTGACAGGGGATAATAATTTTAAGGGCTAATTTGGTAACTTCAAAAAGTCTAAACTCTTCCTTGTTAAGACTTAATAAGATCCAGAACTTTCCTATAAAGTACACCGTCTACGGCAGTGAAGAGAACCTAATTAAGCCAACAAAAAAATTATATATTATAATTTTATTTTTATTATTTAATATGAACTTGTACTTTTTCTTGATTACCAAGTAACATCGAAAGCCTTTTATCATTACAGTACGTGCCGGTTCTGAGGTGGGTCGACTAGGATCACCAGGATCGTCCGCACAAGGTCAAAAAAAAAAAAAAAGGTTTGAAAAGGGTCCATTTTTTACTTTTATTTTTTGTGTTAAGTGTTTATGTCTTTAAATTTTGATAAATAAAAGGTTTAAAAAAGGGTCCAAATTTATTGTTATTTTTCAAACTTCATATAATTATATCAAATTTGGACCTCAAATAAAAAAATAGATGTGCAAATTAACTTTTTATATAAAAATTGAGTTCAAAATAGACTTTCATCATAATTATTAAAAGTAAATGAGTAGCTCTATTTGCATCCATGAAAATTTGTATGTGCATCCATTTTTGTATATACACCTCATTAAGAGTTTTTTTTTTTTAATTATATTTTGTAAGTACGCTCCAAACATTACCAAATATACCCTTTCTTTGATTATTTTTTAAATTCTAAAAAAATTAAAATAAAATAAAAAATGAAGAGACATCTTCATCCCTTTTCATTTTCTAAGTAAATTCATCTCTCATTATTTACATACATTATTTTTTTGAGTGGAAACTGTCATGCAAATCTATTTGATCGTAACTTTTTTTTTTTAAGTTTTTTTTTTTTCTATGTATCACGATATAAACTTGATGAAAATTACTTTGATTAAGCTTTTGTAAATTTTCTCAAAAAATAAAAAATATAATATAATTATTATTATTATTATTATTAAGTACGAGATTTCACAAGATTTAACTATAAGATTAAACAGAGGGCACCATTTTATATATTCGTCATGGGACCTCCAAAACCTCAAAACCGACACTGATTATAATTTATAACCTTTAATTTCACAATAATCGTTCTTTATAATGAGAAAATTTCCTGTGTATCAAGTGAGTGATGTATCCGGTATATCGAAGATTTTCTTCTTTATAATAACATAACTCAATTTTATTTATATATAAAAGTCTTTGTTAATGTCAAAATCCCACGAAAAGGTGCATCGAAGATTTTCCCTTTATAGCAAGACAACTCAATTTTATTTATATATAAAAGTCTTTATCAATGTCAAAATCCCATGCATGTTCGTATGTTATTGATTGCACAACCTTGTGTAATTTGTTTATAATTTTTCTATACAAAAAATGCGAGGAATTCCCTAACCATCTTACACCCTAACACTAGTGTTTACTATGCGAATTTTTTTTAATGCCACTTGTAATGGCGGTAAGCCGGTAACTCAATCTTGAGATGATATCGGGTTTAATGAAAGCTCTTACCATTAAATCACATTGGACAGTAATGCTAAATACGTGAAGTTAGACGTGACATTTCTATGATATATAAATTAGAATTTAAGCTTAAATATGTAAATATGTATATATATTTCTGTATATCAGTACCTAGTGTTTACTATGTGAATATTTTTTAATGCTACTTGTAATGGCGGTGACTCAAACTTAAGATAATATCGGTCTTAATGAAAGCTCTTACCACTTAATCACATTGGATAGTGGTGTTAAATATGTGAAGTTAGATGTGACATTTCTGTGATATATAAATTAGAATTTAAACTTAAATATGTAAATATATATTTCTACATATCGGTACCTAGTGTTTACTATGTGAATTTTTTTTAATACCACTTATAATGGCGGTGACTCAAACTTGAGACAATATCGGGTTTAATGAAAACTCTTACCATTGAATCACATTAGACAGTGGAGTTAAATACGTGAAGTTAGACGTGACATTTCTATGATATATATAAATTAGAATTTAAGCTTAAATATGTAAATATATATATTCAGATTTCTATGATATTTAAATTTGTATTTTAATTTATAAAGTTAATGCCAACATATAAAATTGAATGCTACATTCTTATACTGTATACTGATTATAATTTTTGTATAGATAAAGTTTTGTTAATCACAAATTAAAATAGTGACCGAAATTAATACAGGTTTTAATTTTAACTCACAAGATCTCAGTCAAATTGTCGTAGTGCAACTGTTTGTCCATATATGGAAAAAATATTTAAAATAATTTCATATTTTGGTGTGGTCCGCAAGAAATGGAAAATCATTATTGGTTTCTTGACTCCCAAGTAATTTCCTATCCAAATTTATAAAACTCTCTGTGTATCTTTCAATGCAGAGAAAACAACACTCGATCCTCATAGTCATAAATCATAGTCAATTAGCTAGTCATGCTCTCAAATTCTGCTATTTTCTCGGGAAAGTTTCCTCCTGGTAAATTTTTCCCCAGAAAAAAACTGGTTCCAATGCCATTCTTCAATGTAGATACAACTACACAAAATGTACCACCGCCACAAATTGTTACAGAGCTGATAAGTAAGCAACAATGGTCACAACTGAAAATCCATCTAGAAACAACCACAAACCCCACCACAGTTCTTCAGCAACTCTTCAATTCAGGAGCTGACACAGATCTGGTCCTCAGTTACTTCGATTGGTCGACGAGAGAATTTAAGATCACATACACTTTGGAACTCACTTGTAGGCTGTTACACTCACTATCAGCTGCCAAAATGTACTCGAATATCAAGAATCTGCTGAATGGCCTTGTTAAAGATGAGAGCTTTTGTTCTGTTTCTTCGATTTTTCGTGCTTTTTCATTGTGTAGTGGTGATCGTCTGTGTGATGATCATTCGAGAGTTATCGATATGTTGGTGGTGGCTTATGTGAGAAACAAGAAACCCCATTTGGGGTTTGAGGCTTTCAAGAGAGCTGATGATTATGGTTTGAAGTTATCGGTTGTGTCTTGTAATCAATTGTTGAATTCTTTGGTGAAACAGAGTGAAATTGAAGGTGTTGAATATGTGTATAGGGAGATCATGAGAAAGAGAAAGATTAAGTTGGATTTGGTTAGTTTCAACATTGTGATTCACGGGTTGTGTAAAGTTGGGAAATTGAATGAAGCTAGTGATGTTATAGAGGACATGAAATCAATCGGGGTTTCACCGGATGCAATTACGTATAATACCCTTATCGATGGATACAGCAAGAAAGGCAAGACTGGAAAATTGTATAGAGCAGATGCAATCTTGAAGGATATGGTGGAGAGTGGTATTCCTGCAGATGAGTTCACTTTCAATATCTTGATTGATGGGTTCTGCAAGGACAGGAATGTTTTGGCAGCTATGAAGGTGTTTGATGAAATGCAAACTCAGGGTGTGACGGCCAGTTTGATCACGTATTGTTCGCTGATCCACGGGTTATGCGCTTGTGGGAAGCTAGACGAGGCTATTGCTTTGCGCGATCAAATGATGTGCTCAGGTTTGAAGCCGGATATTTTCACTTACAGCGCGATTATAAAAGTGTTTTGTAAGAAGAAAATGGTGGACAAAGCTAGAGAGTTGTTTGATGATCTTGTCAAGCAAGGGATGGTTCCCACTTCTTTAATGTATAACACCTTGGTTGATGCTTATTGCAAGAGCAGAAGAGCAGGAGAACGGAGGATGCATTCGCACTGCATAATTTTATGCTTGACAGAGGGGTGTTGCCGAACACTGCAACGTATAACAGCTTGATTGGCGGTTTATACAGCAAGGGAGATACCGAAGGAGCTAAGAGGCTCAAAAATGAATTGGCAAACAAGGGTCTGAAAATTGACAGCATTGGTCTTGGATGAGAAGTTACAGGCTTCTGAATCTGGAGAAAGGCTAGGTTTCCAAAGAACAAGCTGCGAGATAGTTAACGGGATAATGTTCGTGAAAGGCTTCATCGGACATAGAATGGCAGAACGACGTGCAATGGGACGACGTTTCAGTCCTCATTTGTGTGTTTGGTCTCAGTTGTTGCACAATGTGTAGATGTGGCTTGTTGCTTGTGGGGATGCTGCAATCTTTGCTTTGCAGTTCTTTTAAACCTGTCAAAGCCCTATTTTTATTTTTATTTGGTCTAACTTGTAGCTGAAATGTTGATCTGATGTAGAACAAAGGGTGGAACAGTAATGCTACACATCTCACCCACAATCCTACCATTTTCATCCCAACACATGTGGCAGCTGAAGTGTCACTTGGTGAGTGGACAAACATTAATTGGTGAGTGAATACATAGGTAAGAGAGATAAGTATCAATTAATGTTTGTCCACTCGCTAAGTGACACCTCAGCTGCCATATGTGTTGGATGAAAATGGTGGGATTGTAGGTAGGATGTTTATCATTATTGAAGGGTGGAAATCATTAACCATTAACAATTGTAGTGAAATGATTCCATGCTCTCAAAATTTTGAAAGTGAAGCACATACATATCCTATTTCATGGGATTGGATTTGACTAAATTAATACTATAATGTGTTTGGAAAACATAAGACTGGACTGGATTAATACTATGTTTTGTTTGGTAAAATATGAGATTGGACTAAATATAATAATGTTTTTAATTTGATAATATTTTGAAATTAAATAATAAATTATTGAAATATGTATTTAAAGAAAATAAATGTTTTAATTTATATATTATTAAAGTAATAATATCCAAAAATATTTTTAAAATATATATTTATATTACTTTTAAACAAATTTAAATATGTTTCAAATTTATAATTTGTTTATTTAACAATATATATATATATATATATATATATAAACATGTGGGATTACGGTGGGCCCAACGAATTTGGATTTTACAATCTTGTTGAGAGAAATTATGATTGAAATAATCGCGGTCCTTAATAATCGAATGAAAATTGAATAACAAATTAGTATTTAACATATGTTTGGTACAATTTGTGATTGGATTAAAATAATTATGTATCATATTATTACTTTTTTATTAAAAGTAAAGTTATATTATATAATATATTAAATTATTTTTAAATAAAAAATAATTTAAAAAATGTACAAAAATAAATTATTCTAAGAATAAATTAAATTACAACTTATGTTTGAAATTATTATAAATTAAAAATAAAATAAAAAAGATAATGAAAAAAAAAAAGACAAAAACAATAGTTGTAGTCCCAAGATTAGTAGAGTTTAAATCCTACTGGTCAAAAACTCATCTAAATAGGCATTTTGAAGAAAAATATAATAATTTAAATAGACTTTTTTTAATAAAAGTGATTTTTTAATTACAAACCAAACAACTATATTTTTTTTTCTTTTCAAAACCCTCTATTTCTAATAGATCTACTACACATGTAAACCTTTTATAAAAAAAGATTTTTCAAAAATTCAACCAAACAAACTCTTAGTAAACCCACCGGTATAGGTGGGCTTATTTGGTATAGCCGTATAGGTGGGCTTATTCCCATGTTGATGGGACTATTGGATACCATTGGTAGATAAAGTCCTAGTCCCTTACGGTTGCCAAACATGGGTTTAAGATTGATTAACATAATCCAATTCAGTTCTAATCATGGCCAACAAACAGTCCCTAATATTAATATTCATTACATTATTAATTTATTTATGAGAAATATAAATTATTACACATTCTTTTCGGTGGTGGTATATTGTCGCCTTGTTTGTCGTCAATCATGATCGGGCAAAAGACTAGATGACCATATCAGAATATATAAAGCAGAATGAGAAATGGAGATTTCATTGACTTTACTGTGTTTTTTGTTTTCGTTGCTCAGTTTTTTTAAGATAATCATCACTGAATAATGCAAGTAAATAAATAACTTGTTAAACATTTCAACATGGTCTACATTTTAACCTTATGCTGATTGGAACAGTAAAAATATGTGCATTTAATTTGAGATTTTTAATTTCCCCCAATTAATCATATTACCTCTTTAACTCTCGCGTGTGTGTATATATATATAAGATTTCAGACGTAATTTGAGATCGTTTTTATAATATTACAAGGTGTGAGATAATTACATGTCGGATCCCACACTTAATAAAAGCATGACCCATCATCATCCACTACATGATTTTATCAAAGTTCATATCAAAATTGTTGATTGGGAATTAATGAGCATGGAATTACATGACCAAACAAATTAATACTATTTACGTGTTTGTATGTAATTACTTAAAAAAAACAAACTTATTAATTTATTATGCATGTTGTCAAAATTTTATGAGTTACTTTGTTCGTGGAAAAAGAGTATGAAGCAGTGGGGTTGACACAAGTCACACAATAGTATATGTGATATATTTTTCACACCCACACCATAAAATCAAGGATTTGAGTCCTAATATATTATTTTAAACCTCAAATTAATTATAATATTTCAAATAAAAATTCGTGGAAGGAACATCTCTCATATATAATAGGAGACATTATTCATACCGTATTCGGTGTGGAAGAGTTGCACATTGTTAATATTTATTGAAGACAATCACACAAAATAGTGATTGGATCACCGAAAATCATTCGGATTCAACTTGCTACTATTACATGATTCCTAGAATTATGTCTCTGGTCAACTTGCTGCTATTACCTGATTCCTAGAATCATGTGTCTTTATTATTGTATTATTGTAATTGCTAATTGTTCTCCTTAGACTTGGTAGCTGACTTGATTCTTACTGTATATAGATTAGAGTAGATTCTATATAATGTTATGTATTGCTGTAATCTTATTTTGTATCGTGAATAATAATTCCAAATATCATAATTCTCTTTATGGTATCAGAGTAGAGGTTCTAGATAACCTAAAAAAAAAAAAAACTCCAGCCGTTACCATGGTAAATGACAGCAACCCAAAGAAATCAACTATGGCATCCAATTTTGATAAGCCCAATCACCCATTGTATCTCCACCATTCAGATCAGCTTGGGTTGGTTCTTGTATCACAACTCCTCACTGAGGAAAACTATAGCACATGGAGTCACTCCATGACTATGGCCTTAACGGTCAAAAACAAATATAGCTTTGTTGATGGACCGGTAAAACGACCAAGCAATGATATAGCTGATGAATTGCAGCAGTGGATTAGTTGCAACAACCTGGTCAAGACCTGGCTATTGAGTTCGATCTCCAAGGAGATTGCAGCCAACGTATTCTATTGTGATGGAGCACATGCAGTTTGGAATGAGTTACGCGAGCGTTTCTCTCAGGTAAACAGCGTCCAACTCTTCCATATTGAAAATGAGATACATGATTGTGTTCAGGGGACCATGTCTGTTGGCTCTTATTTCACCAAGCTCAAGGGGTTGTGGGACGAGAGAGATGTTCTTTGTCCTATCTCAGCCTGTAAATGCGGAACTATGAAAGAGGAGTTATCCTATCGAGAAACACAGAAAACCATCAAGTTTCTCATGGGATTATTGAATCTTTTGTTGCGGTACGAGGACAGATATTGATGATGGATCCTTTGCCTAATTCAGCAACGTTTATTCCCTCGTGCTCTGACATGAACGACAGCGAGATGTGTCTGCTGGAAAGGGCACAGCTCAGCCAGAGGCAGTAGCTTTTGTAGTCAAGGATTCAAGCAAGAAAGGTGGAAATTACAAATATGGAAAATGTGACAAAGATGGCCACACCACTGAAAACTGTCGTGCACATTTGAAGTGCACTCATTACGGATGGAAGGGTCACACAGTTGATTTTTGTCGAAAGCAGAATCAGATCAACGATCTTGATCATCCAATCATGTTACTACTCTACAGCAAACCGAGAAGAAGGACTTCAACTCTCTTCCTTTTACTCAAGAGCAGTGTCAACAAATCCTGCACATGCTTAGTAATAATAAGTCTTCTATGGCAAATCATGTGGGTAATCCCTCAACTCGTGATGAGCTTTCAGGTAAGGCTATCTGCTTCTCTTCTCAAGGCAAGAAAGCCACATAGATTCTCGATAGTGGAGCAACTGAACATATTGTTTGTAGTTCTGAACTACTTACAACTTGGAAAGGTATTAAAAATAAGACAGTAAAATTACCAGATGGATCTCTTGCCAACGTTACATATATTGGTCAAGTTGTGTTCTCTTCTAGTTTGGTTCTTGATAATGTTTTGTGTGTTCCGATCTTCCAATTAAACCTTGTTTCCATAAGCAAACTTATTTAACAATCCCTTTGCATCACAGTGTTTCACTCATTTTTGTGTGATACAGGACCTACGCTCGGGGAAGATGATTGGGACGGGAACTAAATGAGAGGGCCTTTACTACCTTGATCAACCACAAAAAGCATCATGCAATTCAGTCCATCTACCCTCTTCTCACCCTTGGCATCAACGCCTTGGGCATCCTTCGAACAAAGTGTCTGATTTGTTTTCCTTTTTAGATAAGAATAAATTTTGTGATGGAAACAATTGTTTGATTTGCCCATTAGCTAAGCAAACAAGATTGTCATTTTCTTTGAGTAAAATTTCTACAAAATCATATTTTGAAATGTTGCATGTTGATATTTGGGGGGGTTACCACATTGCATCATTTTCTAAGGCTCGCTACTTTCTCACAGTAGTCGATGACTTTACTAGAGGCACATGGGTCTATCTTATGAGCCACAAATCAGAAACTCAAACTCACCTACTTAATTTTATTAATATGGTTGAAACCCAATTTTCCTCCAAAGTTAAGGTTGTACGTAGTGACAATGGACCTGAGTTGACACTTGAAGCATATTACTTGTCTAAAGGTATTGTCTACCAAACTAGTTGTGTTCACACCCCACAACAAAACGAGGTGGCCGAACGCAAACATAGACACTTGCTAAACATGGCACGAGCTTTACTTTTTTAAGCCCATCTTCCTAAACAATTTTGGGGGGATGCTATTTTAACTGCTGTTTATCTCATAAATCGCACACCTACGCCAGTTTTGCAGGGTAAAACACCTTATGAGCGGTTGTGTAATATCACACCCAATTACTCACATTTACGAGTGTTTGGATGTTCGTGTTTTGCTTCCACTCATGCTCAAAAGCCATCCAAATTTGATGCACGTGCAACTTGTTGCATTTTTCTTCGTTACCCATAGGAAAAAGGGATACCGAGTATATGATCTAGAACTTCGTAAGGTGTTTGTGTCTCGAGATGTTACTTTCTTCGAAAATGAATTTCCTTTTAAACACACTTCCGCTGCCAGTGAGAGTCTCATGATTCCTACTCCCACAAACTTCATTTTTGATGATGATCTTATCATATCCACACCACAAAGCCTCACCGAACTACCTACATCTACTCCACTAGAAAACCATGAGCTTACCAACACTGATACAGTTCCCTCAAACCACATGCTTTCTCCCAGTCCTACACCATCTTCATTGCATCGTCACTCTACCAGACCAACCAAACGACCTACATTTCTTCAGAATTTTCATGTGGAAGCAACCCTCCCGTCAAAACCTGAACAATCATCCGCCTCCAGCGTGGTCATAAAATCAGGTACACCATATAATCTCTCTCAAGTCCTTTTCTATGATCGGTTATCCACCTCTCATAAAGCTTTTGTCAACTCATTAACCATTACCAAAGAACCAACTAGTTTCTTGCAGGCCATGAAGGATCATGAATGGCGAAAAGCCATGCAAAATGAAATTCAAGCACTACAAGCGAACCATACATGAACTCTTATGCCTCTCCCACCTGGTAAGAAACCAATTGGATGTAAATGGGTATACAAAGTGAAGCTAAAACCTGATGGAACCATCGAGCGCTACAAGGCTCGTTTGGTTGCCAAAGGATATAGCCAAATTGAAGGACTTGATTATCAAGAGACTTTTGCCCCGGTTGCCAAACTAGTCACTGTGCGTGTCTTACTTAGTGTTTCTGCCATTCAAGGATGGCATCTTCACCAACTTGACGTCAACAATGTGTTCTTGCATGGTGATCTTGATGAAGATATGCACATGTCACTACGTCCTGGATTCGAACGAAATGGGGAGACTCAAGTGTGCAAACTGAACAAGTCATTGTACAGGTTGAAACAAGCTTCTAGGCAGTGGTTTTTGAAGCTCTCTTCAACCCTCAAAGCCGCTGGTTTTCACCAACCAAAGGCGGATTATTCATTATTCGTCTGATCCTACAAAGGTAGTTTCACTGCAATTCTTGTATATGTTGATGATGTGATTTTGGCAGGCTACAATATGCAACATATTGAAGATACAAACAATTTTTGTCCAATCATTTCAAGCTTAAGGACCTTGGTCAACTTAAATACTTCTTGGGCATAGAAGTGGCAAGGTCTTCGAAGGGCATTACCCTCTCCCAAAGGAAATATGCATTGAAGATACTACTAGATGTTGGATTTCTAGGAGCTAAACTAGCAAGGTTCCCAATGGAACAAAACTTGGCTCTTACATAATCTGATGGAGACCTCCTCAATGATCCTTCCTCATATAGGCACCTTATGGGAAGATTGATATACCTGACTATTACTAGACCAGATTTGGCCTATGCTGTCCATGTTTTAAGTTAGTTTATGGACAAACCACGTATACCACACCTTGAGACAGCACATAGAGTCCTTAGATACTTGAAACAAACACTAGGACAAGGTATTTTGCTATCCTCCACAAGCATACCCCAATTAAAGGCATTTTGTGATGCGGATTGGGCTCGCTGCAAAGACACAAGAAGGTCAATAACAGGGTACTAAATATTTCTTGGACAGTCACCCATTTCATGGAAAACAAAGAAGCAAACAACGGTGGCTTGATCAACAGCCGAGGCAGAGCATCGCTCTATAGCTATTACATGTTGTGAAATTACTTGGTTAAAGAATGTCTTGAAGGACTTAGAAATCAAACATGCTCAACGAGCCATGTTATTTTGTGACAACCAAGCTGCTCTACACATTGCCTCAAACCCGGTCTTTCATGAACGAACGAAGCATATCGAAATTGATTGTCTCTTAGTTCGTGAAAAGATTCAAGAGGGTTTGATCAAAACAGCACACGTGAGAACCAACAACCAAACTGTAGATTTATTCACTAAGCCGTTGAGTTTGTCACAATTTGAGGCGCTACTCGACAGGTTGGGTGTTATTAACATACACTCCAACTTGAAGGGGAGTGTTGAAGACAGTCACATAAAATAGTGATTGGATCACCGAAAATCATTCAGATTCAACTTGCTACTATTACATGATTCCTAGAATCATGTCTCTGGTCAACTTGCTGCTATTACTTGATTCCTAGAATCATGTCTCTTTATTATTGTATTATTGTAATTGCTAATTATTCTCCTTAGACTTAGTAGCTGACTTGATTCTTACTGTATATAGATTAGAGTAGATTTTATATAATGTTCTGTATTGCTGTAACCTTATTTTGTATCGTGAATAATAATTCCAAATATCAGAATTCTCTTTAATATTTGTCGTCCACATGCAACTCCTAACAAATATTAACCTTTTAATCTGCTATGCGTATGAGTGCATTGGAATATTGGATGGTCACTACTCTTGATTCTAGGAAGTTGAAAGTTGTATTCATTTGTTTTCTAGTTATAAGTCCTTGTCAATGACATATTTGACTAAATTCTTTTAAAACACAATTAGGCCATAAATATGTGGAGATCATAAAATTACATTTATGTCTATTTTAATTATATATATATATATATATATTCTAGAGAAAAATAAAATTGATTTCAAATTTGATTGAAAAGGAAAATAGGAAAACTTTTTTCTTATATATTCTTAGTGTTTTTAAAACTTTTTTGTCTTGTTTAATAAATTTAAAATGGAATATGAATAGATAATTAGTGGATTGTCACTGACATTTCTCTAATGTAATTAGTAATAGATGAAGAAGAGAAAAAGACAAATATGGACCAAAGTAGACTTTTATATATTATTGGAGCTAAATAATTGATTAGCATCATATATGCCTTCCAATTTATACAGAAACATATAACACAGATTATAATATCATGCATTTTAAGCAGTATTCTAGTCTAGTCGGCGTCTAGGCGGAAATGATTTTTTTTTTTTCTTATTTTTGCTTCTTCTACGATACATTGTAGAATGTAGATCGACTTGAAAATTTTGAAGATTGCAACTTTGCTCATCCCCCTTAACCGGAGGTAAGCATTACCCCATACCTCAAGTGTTGACAGGTGTTCCAAATTTGTGGTTAACTTTAGACTTTGAATTAAGTTTATGACACGTGTCAACACTTGAGATGAGGGTAATGTTTACCTCCCCGTTAAGGGCGGTAAGCAAAGTTGCACTCAATTTTAAAGGGCTGATGTATCGAAGGTTTGACAACTGAAGACCAATTTATTTAATGTACTTTTTCTTGGAGAATATTATCTATCTTCCCCATTTGCTTTTTCCATTTACCTTTCACACTCATTGTTTGTCACGTATATATTTTTTCATTTAATAAAAATCTCTCACTTTTTGGTGTAAAGTTTGTTTACATATTTACCCTTGATGGATGTTTCTATCATTTCATTAATAAGGGATAAATACGTAAAAAAAACTTTGTAGTAAAAAGTGAGAGCTTTTTATTAAATGAAAAAGTGTATACATGTTAAGCAATAAGTGGGGAAGGTAAGTGGGAAAACAAAGTTGCACTCAATTTTAAAGGGCGAAGGTCTGACAACTGAAGACCAATTTATTTCATGTACTTTTTTTTTCTTTTATTTCTTTTTTTATATATATATTTAAAAAAACAAAAAAAACATTTGGCCACTAAATGGTAGTGCACATCACGTTTATAATTCATGTACTTTTTTTTTTCTTTTTTTTTCTTTTATTTCTTTATATATATATATATATATATTTTAAAAAAAAAAAAAAAAACATCACGTTTATAACTTTCTCATCCCAATTTGACTTTTTCTTTACTTTATCGACGATAATGTCTTAACAATCCGGTCCCGTTCTAATCAGTGTGTATCGATATGAATTTATTAGTGCATTGAATGTGGACTACTGATTATGTAGAAGCACTAATAAATGCATATGTACTTAAATCAAAACATATAAATCTAATGATCCATATTCAATTCACTGATATAAATTAAATCAGTGCGTACTAACTTGAAAATTTCTACTCAAGAATCATATCTTTTATCCTTTTTTATTTTTTTAATCAACACCATTCATCTTCCTCTTCGATTCAATATATTCAGAAACGTATAACACAAATTATAATATCATGCATTTTAAGAGAATAATGATGAATACACGTTATGAACAATTATTGCATATGATTTTTATTTGCAATTCCACCCACACAGGTTCTCTCATTTGCTCTCGTACATTTGCTTAAACAAGAGAAACATATGGAAATCATAAAATACATTAAACTATAACTAAGATATATAATAATTTTCACGACAATTTATCAACAAGAGAATCCAAACACAGTCATGAGTCATGACATTTGATCAAAATAGAAGAACAACCTAGTGATTTCAAAATTAAATAAAAACAAATATGTCTAGTGTAAAGTATAAATTTGAGAAAATAGAATCTAGATAAGAGTAGAAATGTACCCAGAGAAGAATGAGAAGAATTCAGAAGAGCTTTACTGTAATCATTACATATCTTCTTTATTAACTGTTATGTTTAAATACAAATTACACAATAACAGTTATTGTGATAAATAACTAATTAAAACTGACTGATGCTGACAATACAAATATTTCGAACTAAACTACAACACATCATGTGATGAACTTACATAATTAAACTACTAAATTATTACTTAATTATATATGCATCCACGATTCGGAGTAGGCTGATGATTCATATCGAAACAATTATCACTTTTGATTACATTTTTTGAACCTGGGAGGCATGTTGTATAGGGGACATTTCTCTCACAATTAACTATTGGCCGAGATTTATTAAAAGATTTGAATGCAAACGTATTGTTTGTGCCCATTTCCGGTCCCAGCAAGAACTCAAGACTTTGATGGTCGGCGATGAGGCTGTCGTGGATGGAGGAGCAGCCGCTACCGTCGCTGTTGTTGCTGCTCATCTTCATTACTAGTGAAGTAGCCCTGGTAGGGTTTGCATTAATGAAGAGTATGATCATGACAAGCATGAGTAGTGCTACTACATAAACACCTCCTTTGGTTTTCCACATCTTTTCCATCTTCAATTCACAACCAACCTTAACCTTAACCTTGTTTCTTTCTCTCTACTGATTTTGAATAATTGTAATCAAAAGACACAACTTGAGGTCCTATTTATAGGATTCAAGTGGCGATTAAAGTTGTTAATTGGTCCATCTTAGTGGACCCTCTTCCCGTCGTAAAAGAAGATTGCACCGGATTTCCCACGTTCGGTGAGCACAACGGATTGGACAACCAATCCGGTGGGGCCCACTTCATATCCTGTTGCGTCGGGATTATTTTCCTTTTATTTATGCTTTAAAAATTTTTGTGTGGCTGCAAATATAAAAATAAATAAATAAAATCTGGGGAGAATGATTTTTTTTTTTTTTGCTTTTTGTTTTTGGTTGAATTATTGATGATGTTAAACCAATATACGGAGACCCACCATTTTTGTTCTTTTTTGCATTTTTCTTTTTCTTTTTCTTTTATTTGGATTGGATTATTTTTAGTCCAATCTCATAGTGCACAGACGAGGAAAACATTATAATTAATCAAATTTTATCCAATCTAATCCAATCTAAAAATAGTCTAATCATATCCCATGCATTAAACGGAAACTAACTTTCCTTTATTTTGTCCTCGCTGTCTCTCCTTTCGCTTTTCTTGTTTTCATTAATTTTAAATCGTAAATTACTTAGAATTAAGAAAAATGATATAGATTAGTATTTTCAAAATGGACGTTCTCGATTCAAAAGCGTCGTAACCTTTGCTAGACCGAAGCCATGGCTCCTCTGGAATGGTGGAGTATGAAACTTGTTTAAATTTCGCAGCTTCTTCCTCGAGATCAACAACATCAGAAAAAATTATTTTGTCTAATAATTATAAAATGTTATGCGACCTATTTGTCTAATTTTCTTGAAAAAATTAAATTGTAGTTTTAATGGTGTGCCACTTGGTGTCTTTTAATTGGTCCATGAGTCTATCTCACCACCATGAAACGGGAGAAAATCTTCAATGGTACGGTCTCATTACCGCTTGATGAAACCGTTAAATGAGATTACAATAAATTATAATTTAATAATATATATTTATGTTTTTGAATAAAAAAAATAGTACAATCTCATTAGAAAGGACTCACCGAATAACAATAAGACCATCCCAATTTTCTTGTGAGACACATCTATGTAAGATTTTACAACAAAATCATTGACACGACGAACCAATTTTTAAATTCAGTAAGATTATTGGTACAAATGTACAAATGCAAACTTCTCAACATTATTGGTGGTCCTCGTTACAGAGTTCAAAATACATTTCATATGTTAATAAGGGTAAAACGATAATCCTAATTATACAGAGGTACATAATAAGGTAAAACGATAATTATTAGGTACATAAGTAAATAAATTTCATATTTTTTTTTTTCTCGAACCGCATCCGTTATATAAAGCTCGATGAAACAGCAATTTTTTTGTGTTCAGAAAAAAGGAGAAAAAGGGTTTCTTCATACAGTAAAGATGAGTGAATCAAAGATCAAAGTGACTAGCAAAAAGATAAGCATACATCCAACAGAAAAGGTTGACCTGTCTAGTGTCTAGGCAGAAAAACTTAAATTAATGGGTCCTGGTGGTCCTGGTGGACGTGACGATGATTTTGAAAACTTGTACATGATACCTTCATTTTTCATTTTTTATTTATTTATATTCATCTTGGATATAAGATTTTTATCATATTAGTTTCAACTTTCAAATTCAACTGCAGAGCTCTTTCTAGATCTTTCTCAAGCTCATAATTTGTTCCTTTTTTTATATTGGTCATTTTCTCCCCTTTATGCACTGATATAAAATATATTAGTGCATTGTATGTGGGCTATAGTGTTAGGTTTTGGTTCGTATTTTCAAGTGAACTCAATATAAATCAAATGAGGCTCAATTGATATGATACTTCCTAGAAACGTGAGATACGTTTGGAAGTTGAAGTTGGTGTTTGAAGGAAGTTTGAAGACCAAGAAGAACTTTAGAAAAATGATATAGATTAGTATTTCGATCGATAAAGATTTCTGCATTTTGTTAAAAAAAAAAGAGAAAGTATAATTTAAAATTATTTAGGTAGGTTTCTAAATCCAAAAAAAAAAAAAAAGTGCATAATTTGAACCCAAAACCAAAAAAAAAAAATCACAGATTCCAATCTCATTATCAACAAGACACCTAGGAAGACAGTCATAAACACATATTGTTAGAAGTTATGAAACAAAAGCTTTTCTCAATTTATCGCATGTTACAAGCTTAAAATTCTAATTTACCACAAAGAACCTGCCAGGAACAACCAACCGAACAATTAAATCAGTCAGCTCAATCATGAAAAGAAATAAAAAAAATTGAAACATTTTAGAGCTTTTCGCTTTGCATAACCAGAATGCCCATAAAAATTCAAAATTTAAGTTCAAGTTCTCTTCTTTCACTTCAATTTCAACCAACGAAACACACAATTACACCAAAAATACAAAAATAAATAAATCAAAATCAAAACATTTTTTTTTTTTAGCCAACCTTTAAATAGTCATCGGGTCTCGGGTTTGCGGACACAATAGCGGAGGAGCTCTTCATCTCAGCCGCGTCAGACTCAGCCTTCTCCGCCAGGTCGACTTCGATCAGCGTACCCTCGTTCCCTCCATCTCCGGCAGAAGAACCTCCTGTGAGCCAAGCTCCGGTTTCTCTGATTCAACCTGGTGAGTTCACTCAGCGCTTTGAAGAACGGCGACGATAACGACGACGACTCGACGTCGGTTCTGAGCGTTGGAGCAGCTAGAGCCCGCGGCAGTGCAGGAGGAGAGGAGCTTCAACATTAGTGAGTTCCAGTGCTTGGAAGGGCACAATTGGAAGTTTTACGATGATTCAAACTTAAGATAATATCAGGCTTAATAAAAGCTCTTACTAAGATAATATCAAGATAATGGTGTTAAATACGTGAAGTTAGACTTGACATTTCTATGATATATAAATTAGAATTTAAGCTTAAATATTTAAATATATATATATATATTCAGATTTCTATGATATTTGAATTTGTATTTTAATTTATAAAGTTAATGCTAACATATAAAATTGAATGCTACATTCTTATACTGTATACTGATTGTAATTTTTGTATAGATTAAGTTTTGTTAATCACAAATTAAAATAGTGACCGAAATTAATACAAGTTTTAATTTTAACTCACAAGATCTCAGTCAAACTGTCGTAGTGCAATTGTTGTCCATATATGGAAAAAAAATATTTAAAATAATTTCATATTTTGGTGTGTCCGCAAGAAATGGAAAATCATTATTGGTTTCTTGACTCCCAAGTAATTTCCTATCGAAATTTATAACACTCTGTGTGTATCTTCCAATGCAGAGAAAACAACACTCAATCCTCATAGTCATAAATCATAGTCAATTAGTCATGCTCTCAAATTCTGCTATTTTCTCGGGAAAGTTTCCTCCTGGTAAATTTTTCTCCAGAAAAAAACTGGTTTCAATCCCATTCTTCAATGTAGATACAACTACACAAAATGTACCACCACCACAAATTGTTACAGAGCTGATAAGTAAGCAACAATGGTCACAACTGAAAATCCATCTAGAAACAACCACAAACCCCACCACAGTTGTTCAACAACTCTTCAATTCAGGAGCTGACACAGATCTGGTTCTCAGTTACTTCGATTGGTCGACGAGAGAATTTAAGATCACATACACTTTGGAACTCACTTGTAGGCTGTTACACTCACTATCAGCTGCCAAAATGTACTCGAATATCAAGAATCTGCTGAATGGCCTTGTTAAAGATGAGAGCTTTTGTTCTGTTTCTTCGATTTTTCGTGCTTTTTCATTGTGTAGTGGTGATCGTCTGTGTGATGATCATTCGAGAGTTATCGGTATGTTGGTGGTGGCTTATGTGAGAAACAAGAAACCCCATTTGGGGTTTGAGGCTCTCAAGAGAGCTGATGATTATGGTTTGAAGTTATCGGTTGTTTCTTGTAATCAATTGTTGAATTATTTGGTGAAACAGAGTGAAATTGAAGGTGTTGAATATGTGTATAAGGAGATCATGAGAAAGAGAAAGATTAAGTTGTGATTCACGGGTTGTGTAAAGTTGGGAGATTGAATGAAGCTAGTGATGTTATAGAGGACATGAAATCAATCGGGGTTTCACCGGATGCAATTACGTATAATACCCTTATCGATGGATACTGCAAGAAAGGCAAGACTGGAAAATTGTATTGAGCAGATGCAATCTTGAAGGACATGGTGGAGAGTGGTATTCCTGCAGATGAGTTCACTTTCAATATCTTGATTGATGGGTTCTGCAAGGACAGGAATGTTTTGGCAGCTATGAAGGTGTTTGATGAAATGCAAACTCAGGGTGTGACGGCCAGTTTGATCACGTATTGTTCGCTGATCCACGGGTTATGCGCTTGTGGGAAGCTAGACGAGGCTATTGCTTTGCGCGATCAAATGATGTGCTCGGGTTTGAAGCCGGATATTTTCACTTACAGCGCGATTATAAAAGTGTTTTGTAAGAAGAAAATGGTGGACAAAGCTAGAGAGTTGTTTGATGATCTTGTCAAGCAAGGGATGGTTCCCACTTCTTTAATGTATAACACCTTGGTTGATGCTTATTGCAAGAGCAGGAGAACGGAGGATGCATTCGCACTGCATAATTTTATGCTTGACAGAGGGGTGTTGCCGAACACTGCAACGTATAACAGCTTGATTGGCGGTTTATACAGCAAGGGAGATACCGAAGGAGCTAAGAGGCTCAAAAATGAATTGGCAAACAAGGGTCTGAAAATTGACAACATTGGTCTTGGATGAGAAGTTACAGGCTTCTGAATCTGGAGAAAGGCTAGGTTTCCAAAGAACAAGCTGTGAGATAGTTAACGGGATAATGTTCGTGAAAGGCTTCATCGCGGACATAGAATGGCAGTACGACGTGCAATGGGACGACGTTTCAGTCCTCATTTGTGTGTTTGGTCTCAGTTGTTGCACAATGTGTAGATGTGGCTGTTGCTTGTGGGGATGCTGCAATCTTATTGAAATATGTATGTAATTACTTTAAAAAAAAAAAAAAAACATACTTATTATGCATGTGGTCAAAATTTTATGAGTTACTTTGTTCATGGAAAAAGAGTACGAAGCAGTGGGGTTGACACAAGTTACACAATAGTATATGTGATATATTTTTCACACCCACACCATAAAGTCGAGGATTTGAGTCGTAATATATTCTTTTAAACCTTAAATTAATTATAATATTTCAAATAAAAAATACGTGGAAGGAACATCTCTCACATATAAATATATAATAGGAGACATTATTCATACCGTATTCGGTGTGGAAGAGCTGCACATCGTTAATATTTGTCGTCCACATGCAACTCCTAACAAACATTAACCTTTTAATTTGTTATGCATATGAGTGCATTGGAATATTGGATGGTCACTACTCTTGATTCTAGGAAGTTGAAATTTGGATGCCAATGACATATTTGACTAAATTCTTTTAAAACACAATTAGGTCATAAATATTTGGAGATCATAACATTACATATGTGTCTATTTTAATTATATATATATATATATTGGAAAAATAAAATTGATTTCAAATTTGGTTGAAAAGGAAAATAGGAAAACTTTTTTTTCTTATATATTCTTAGTGTTTTTAAAACTTTTTTGTCTTGTTTAATAAATTTAAAATGGAATGTAAACAGATAATTAGTGGATTGTTAATAGCATTTCTCTAATGTAATTAGTAATAGATGAAGAGAAAAAGACAAATATGGACCAAAAGTAGACTTCTATATATTATTGGAGCTAAATAATTGATTAACATCATATATGCCTTCCAATTTATCCAGAAATATATAATACAAATTATAATATCATGCATTTTAAACAGTATTCTAGTATACGCTAGGCACTAGTCGTACAAGTAAACTGGCACCTAGCGTCTAGACTGTTTAGTCGAAAAGGAATTTTTTTTTTCTTTCTTATTTTTTATTCTTCCACGATACATTGTAGAATGTAGACTTGAAAATTTTGAAGAGTACAATCTTGTTCACCCCTCTTAACTGAAGGTAAGCATTACTCCCCACCTCAAGTGTTGACACGTATTCTAAACTTTGAGTTAAGTTGATGATACGGCACACGTGTTAACAATTGAGGTGGGGGATAACATTTACCTCCATTAGGGGTGGTGAGAAAAGTTACACTCAATTTTGAATGGCTGATTTATCGAAGGTCTGACAACTGAAGACCAATTTATTTAATGTACATTTTTTTTTTTTTTTTTTTTTTTTAAAAAGAAAAATTTTTTGGCCACTAAAGGGCAGTGGGTACCGCACATCACAATTATAACTTTCTCATCCCTCTTTAACTTTTTCTTTCCTTTATCAACGATAATATCTCAACAATTAAGTCCATTTTGAACGGTGTGTATTAATATAAATTCGTTAGTGTATTAAATGTGAACTATTGATTACATAGAAACACTAATAAATACATTATGCATATATATTTGAGTTAAAATATGTAGCGCGTACTAACTTGAAAATTTCTACTCAAGAATCATATTTATTATCTCTTTATTTTATTTTTTTAATCAACACCATTCATCTTCCTCTTCGATTCAATCTATCTAGAAACATCTAGAAACATATAACACAAATTATAATATCATGCATTTTAAGAGAATAATGATGAATACATGTCATGAACAATTATTGCATATGATTTTTATTTACAATTCCACCCAAACATATTCTCTCATATGCTCTCTTATATTTGCTTAAACAAGAGAAACATATGGAAATTATAAAATACACTAAACTATAACAAATATATATAATAATTTGAGTCATGACATTTGATCAAAATCGAAGAACAACCTAGTGATTTAAAAATTAAATAAAAACAAATATATCTGGTGTAAAGTATAAATTTGAGAAAATAGAATCTAGATAGAGTAGAAATGTATCCAGAGAAGAATGAGAAGAATTCAGAAGAGTTTTACTGTAATCATGTCATATCTTCTTATATTTAAATACAAATAACACAATAACAGTTATTGTGATCATAACTAATTTCAACTGACTGATGCTGACAATACAAATATTTCAAACTAAACAACAACACATTATCATAACAATGTTTATAGTTTTTATCTCTCCCACAATCCACTATGGTTTACCACCATTAAGAGATTTGGGTACAACAAATTTTCTGTCCAATATTTTATAATTTTCATGATAAACTGTATCACGAACGAATTTATTAATTATTAATTTTAGTAATGTCTTAACTTATATATATATATATATATATATTTAAAAAAAACAGCTATATATTCAAAAGGTCAAGAAAGACAAGTTAGGAATTGCTTCATTTTGTTATAATCCATCGGATCGGATTTAAGTATTTTACGATTGGATCGGATTAGATTGAAATTTCTTCAATCCAATTGGATCGGATTGGATCTTTGAATCATGACAAATCCAATGGGTCCGATCCGCTGCACACCAGTTATACTAATTAACAACTGAAAACAAGTTATTTCCAAAAATCAAGAAAGCTATCTCAGAAGAATTCCAAGTTGTCAAATGGGAAATTCAGGTCGAAATCAACCTTAACGAGTGAGAAATCAAAATCCTCTCCAATCGGCGAATTGGTAACAGAATTTATTGGTGAGATTATCTCAGTGAGATCAGATTCAGGAGTTTGCACACTGTGGCCTAATCCAAAGTTGTTCACGTTGTGACTTGGTGAAACAGGAAAATAATTGGACTCGGATATGTTGCTGGAGATATGAACTTTGGAGAGAAAATGCCCATGAAATTGTTTTCAATAAATGACTCAATGAACATATTCTCTTCCACATTATCAGCTTCAATTGATGTCTGTGGAAATGAAAATGAAGGAAATATATCCTCTCTAGTGTCCAAATTCTCTTTTTTAACTTTCAGCCCTGCAGCTGATCCGAAACTGAACATCATTGCTTCTTGTGATTGTTTTTTATTTTGATCTTCATGTTCCTGTTGTTTAATAAGATAATGTTGATGATTCCTTTTCTCTTTGGACATTGGTGGTGGTGGGGGTAGTGGTACTGACAGCTACTGTTTGCTGAGAGTTTTGGCTACATGTGTGTGACTTGTGCGTGACGATGAGTGCATCTATAAGTCACTTCGAAGATTGAAGGGTCCTCATCCGATCTTTGAACTTTGTTTCGTAGCCAAACAACCTTGTGCGTGACGATGAGTGCATCTATAATATCCTCTGCAAATTGCAATAGCTTTGATTAGAGAACTTGTCAATTTTTTTTTTTTTTTGTGAGGGTGCAAGACAAAACTCCAAATAGTGCATGCATGTTTTCTTCAAGGAATTTGTGCTTATTATATATGCTAAAAGGCACTCTCTCGACATGATAATGTTTTTTGGCCATTGAATCTAAATCACTATTATGTGGTTGTACCCATCAATCTTGTGTGGGGACCAGGCAGAGGTTTATTAATTCTAAGAACATAATTGATAAATCAATTAATAATATCAAATTGTCAGATATAGTTGCATGAACCGATTAAATAAACAACTAAAAACAGAATTTAAACTATCAAGTTTGTCTGGAGCTGATCACAGTAAAAAAAAAAAAAAAGCATACTTATTATGCATGTTGTCAAAATTTTATGAGTTTCTTTGTTCATGGAAAAAGAGTGTGAAGCAGAACGGGGTTGACACAAGTCACACAACACTCTATATGTGATATATTTTTCACACCCACACCATAAAGTTGTGGATTTGAGTTGGAGCATATCATTTTAAACCTCAAATTAATTATAATATTTCAAATAAAAAATATGTGGAAGGAACATCTCTCATATATTATAGGAGACATTATTCATACTGCATTCAGTGTGGAGATCACGATGATGATCTCTTCCACACATCGTTAATATTTACCGTGTTGGATATGGCTTGAACATTCTAATGGTTACTGTTATAAGGAAATTTTGGCATATTGAAACACCACGTCAATAATGTTGACAATTCCAGAGCCCATCCCACTCCACGTTAAGGAATTATTGGCTAGTCAAAGCCTTCTCTTCTCAGGCTTCAGAAGAGATTGGGCCCGACGCTTCGGGTTTCCAAAAACTACATAGGATAAAGCCCAAGGGACGAGTCCACAAGGAACTCGGTTATCAAAAACTGGAAGGCCCACCTCGCTTGGACGATCCAAATGAATAGGCCTAATATCAGTCTTGCTTTGAACGTCCTGAGGTCAAAAATGTACTGGATAGGTAAATGTTTCTAGTCCTCATGTGTCACCTCTCGCCCAAAAACCGTGCCCATCAAGGTTGTCAACCTTTTTAGGTCTTAGGAGGACACGTGTATGGCTTGTGTGAAGTAACCCAGCTCAGCACTCTAAAGGAAGTTGAACCTAGACCAACCCACCACCCAAGGCTGAGGTCACTATAATCAGAACCAATAAAAAACATCATTACCACTCAAGTGTAAAAGAAGATTCATACAATTCCACCTATAAATAAAGGAAGTCTCCTTAAAAATGAGGAGGGCAAAAAATTAATTACTATTTATCATACTTGATATCATGTGATTTATCTTGTAGAAAACTCTAGAGTGTAAAAATCGACCACTGTCGGTACCCAAAATCAACTACACTTATCCAGCATCCACTTAAATCCCTTGGGACCTTTCCGGCCCGACACACCATTCCCATACACCCTGTGTAAATTTCACTTGTCAGACCAAACTGCATAAGTCAAAGATAAGTCAAAATCTGCATACGTGGCAGGTCTTACCTTTGACTTTAGTGTTAGCACATTTTTGTGTGTAAACATTTGGTGCTAGAAAGATGGGTGATTTCATACCTTGAGAAAAACTTGAAACACTAGCCATGACTCCACCTGAGAAAATAGTTGAGGGTATCTCGAATCTTATAGAAGATATTCCCAACTTAGAAGATCAAGCCGATAATCCACGTACACCACAAGTCATGCTAAGCCTGACTTTTCATGCTTCTCCTAACCTCACTAGCCAGGCTATGTAGGAAGCAGATGTGTATCTGCAAAGATTCCTAGAGATAGTGGGTGGACAAATAACCCCAACAACTCCACTGGTCCCCACCGTAGAGGAAGTTATCCCGACTCAAGGGTTGGTCACGAGGTCAAATGATTAACCCACGGTGCGACAACCAAAACTGAAGTAAAAAATAGTAAAAGTGGAGTCCAGTAAAGCTTTCAGTTATCAGATTTAGAAAATACCTATTCTGTTGATTCAAAAAGACGATCCAAACCAACAAACAGTGGTAATAGCAACCCTCACAATCGACACTACAAAGAGAAGCAAAGGAGCCAACAGTCAAGGCGGTCCAAAAGCCCCCCACTAGGCGGGCAAACGTCGAACCAGAGACCTGACAGGCTAGCAGCCCGAAGGCAGTTGGAATTTGGGACAAGACCAAGCAATGAAGCCCTAAACCCAATGGCAGGGGAGATCCAACACTTGCGAGAAGACATGGACAAATTCCAGGTAGACGGGCAACCAAGTCGATACGGAAGCCATCCTCAAGGAGGACATCATGGGCCTTTTATCTTAGAAATAACCAACAAGGCCTTTCCGCTCGGGTTCATGATGCTTGCAATGGAACAATATACAAAAGAAAAGGACCCTATGGAGCATGTGGATCATTTTCTTGACCTAATGGAAACACAAACCGAAGATGATCGAATATTATGTTGGGCTCTACCTATATCCTTTGGGGATTTGGCCTCAAATTAGTTCCAATAGTTACCCAGTAATAGTATCAGCAGCTTCGACCAGCTAAGCGAGGCTTTCACACAGCAGTTCATGGGGAGCTTACAGCATAAAAAATCTCTCTCACATTTATCTTCCTTAAGACATGGCGGAAAGGAAACAATCCGCGAATATCTATCTCATTTTAACAAAGAAGCAGTTCAAGTAGAGGATTTTGCAAAGTGGTATTTTTTCATTTCAGTTAAGGCGACAACGCCCTCGTTCATATCATATATTGGTGGATATAGCCGCAGAATATGTGAGGGTAGAGGAGGAGGATATTGCACAAGGGGGAACGTTGGTGCATGGCTCGTATCTTGATAAAGACAAAGTAGAATCCCGAACCAAAGAGCGGGAGGAGTCTAGATTCCAGTCCGAACCAAGGAGCGATCAAGATGAGTCGAGTGGGAGGGACCCTACCAAGTGGTAAGGATTGCAGGACAAGGAGCCGACCGCCTCGCATGACCCTGGGGTGGCTACGTCATCCGACCATGGAACGCATAGTATTTGAAGCTTTATTATCCCTAGAGGAGTTGTCTCAGGGTAGACCATGAGTTCCCCCATTTTTGCAAACAAAAGTATAAAGGATCAAACTATGAATCCTTTCTTTTGTAAACACCCGAGGGTGATAAATAAAAATACGAAGTTAGTAGAAACTTGTATCTCAGTCTAAGTATAAAAATCATCCATCATCAAAATGGAAGATAAACGACCACCTTCAAGGCACAGCCTAAGTGCAAAAATCATCCATCATCAAAATTGAAGATAAAAGACCGTTTTCAATGCACAGTCTAAGTAACAAAAATCATCCATCATAAAAATGGAAGATAAAAGACCGCCTTCAAGGCACGGTCTAAGATAAAATCATCCATATGCAATATCTATGCATGCAAATCACAATATCCATCAAGTATGATAAATCTAAACTACCCAATTCATGAATCAGCTGGAAGAGATCAAGCAACATACGCATAACATATTAATAACTAACCTTGAAAACTATGTAAGCACGTTTTCCTGGAAAAATTATTATTCGAATCAAAATGAAAATATATATTATGTATTTGAACCAGCAAAGAATTTATTTTGGTTTTAAATTTTAGACATGCAATGTATTATTATGTATGAATTATGATTTATGATGGAATATTTGAAGTATGGAGCTATATATATATTTTTATGATAATTTTGTTTATTAAATATTTAATCTCTTTATATTGTATATAATATTGTAAAAGTGAAACAATATATTATACTATAAAATACCCAATTTTAAAAATTATATACAGACTCTATCTATATTATAATTTATAATAGAGTTCAAAAATTAAATAACACTTTTTGGGGGAGGGTTTGTGCAAATAGCACCACTTTAATAAGTCTTGTTTTAATAGCACCAAAATAAGTGGTGAGACCAAAATACCTTCACTTACTCTTTTCCTTTATACTTATTAGGTTAAATTGGAGACTTATTTTATAAATTCGAGACTTATTCATGAGGTTTCGAGACTTGTTAATGCGTTTCGAGACTTAATTCAAGTTTGTTCGGGACTTATTCTGTACAACCTCCATCAATGGTGACAATGACAATCCAACGACGGCGCTGGTTGACTCCGGAAATAATTGGATCTGAAAGATCGAACGACTCCTAGTTTGTTGGTGTCATCGGTTTCGTCAGATTTACGACGGATCGTCATAGATCGGATAATGAAGATTCGCGACGGTTTGGGTTTGGCTTCGTTTCTCTCTCTACACAGCTCGAAAATGTAAACGAATACTTCAGTTACAATGATTGACACTCGACAAACGTTTTGTTGGTGATTTTGCTGGTCAACTCGCCGGTTGGCAGTGACACCTCTATTGAAGCTTCATCAATGGAGGTTTTGAAAAAAAGGAAGAAGAAAGAAGGTGAAGGACACATAGGAGAAAAGAAAAGAAGCTATGGGGTATTTTTGTCCAAATTCTATTTTTGGTGCTATTAAAACAAGAGTTATTAAAGTGTAAAAAGGAAATTGGGGTATATATCACTTTTTCAATTTTGACTTGTACAACTTATGCCATAACTATGCTAATTTATTTATCGTTGAAATATGATTATTCATTTGATATACGATTACTTGTTTAAGTTTATCCTAAAATTTCATAAAAAATTTCTAATTTTAATTGTAAATATCTATCATTTTTTTTAATTTTTGACAAAACATCTAATAATATTGATATTATCTTCGAAATATCCATAATTTAGAAGCCCGATATGAATACCAATACCGATATTTTATTCCTTATATCTAGTTGGTACCTACCAGATGAAATGAATTTTTTTTTATTTTTTCTTCTTCTTATTTTTTCTTCTACTTCCATGCATCGTAGAGTTTATACTTGAAAATTTTGAAGGGTTGATGTATCGAAATAGGTCTGACGACTGAAGACCAATTTATTTAATGTACATTTAAAAAAAAAAAAAAAAAAAAAAACGTGCCACTGTAAATGGTAGTGGGGTACAACACATCACAATTATTACTTTCTCATCCCACTTTGACTTAATGGAAATGGGGTACAACACATCACAATTATTACTTTCTCATCCCACTTAGACTTTAATATCTCAACAATCATATCTTTCAGGGAAAATTACAAAAGATTACCCTAATTATATACATAATAACATAGAAACCTCTGAAAAAAACATAATAACACTCACTACCCCTTAACCAGTTGACTAACCATTGACCACCATTAGTTACTAATTTGTTAAGGGTAATTTAGTCATATTGCAGTATTATTTATTAAATAAATGAAAAATAAATAAATTGTCTAATTACTTCTTGTCACATCTGCCCTAAAACTTTTATTAATTAAATATAATTTTAATTAATCACTTAAAAAAAACATCATGTTCATCTTCTCTCTCAAAAACCAAAACAAAAACACCCAAACTCATCTCTTTCTCCCAATCTCACCGCCATCATCATCTTCCCCTTCTTCTTCTTCTTCTTCTTCTTTACCATCACAAACTCACCCAAAAACACCATGAATAAAAATTATTAATAAAAGAAAAAGGAAAAAACACAATCCCCACTAACGGAGATCATCGATCTAGATGGAGGAGATCTGGTTCTCCAAAAATGGTGATATCCTCTATTCAAATTATATTATCATTCTATCTACTTTATTATCCTCTAAACACTTGTTTTTGTTATTCAATAGCTTGTAAGCCAAAATAGAGTGATGTCATAGCTGGTTTGATAATTGTCATCCAAATGCTCGATAAAATGTCTCTGTAACGAAACTAGCTTTTGAAGATAAAACCAGCTTGCCCTTTTCTGGTGTTTTTGTGATTGTTAGCACTCAAAGAATCTGCCATTTAAGAAACATAATCAAGTACTTAAAGTTGATATTTATGTTGACAAGGACTCCAATTTACATTGTTTACTGTCAAAGAATCTTGTTTGCATGTTTAAGTTGGTTTTTTTGAATTCTATTTAGGAATTAATTCTGGTCTAGATAAGAAAAGCTTCATAACTTCATATTTTAAAAAAAATTATTGAACTCTATTACTCTATGAAAGATGAACGGAGATTAAGAAATAATGATTTTTAGTTTTTGACCGGTTTCGATGGTGATGCAAATGAAAATATTAATTAATTTGATTTTTTAAATTTTAATTAGTTTTTAATTCATTGATTTATTTAACATTTTTCAAATAAAAATGGAAGGGCAAAATTGACATTTCCCCATTTTCGTGGTTGACTAACGCCGGTCAACCGTTAATCAACTATTATTGCATGAATTATACGTCTTGAACAATTATTGCATACGATTTTTATTCACAATTCCACCCACACAGGTTCTATGATCTGCTCTCTTACATTTGCTTAAACAAGACAAACATATGGAAATCATTAAATACACTAAACTATAACTAATTAGATATATAATAATTTTCGCGACAATTTATCAACAAGAGAATCCAAACACAGTCATGAGTCATGACATTTGATCAAAATTGAAGAAAAACCTAGTGATTTCAAAATTAAATAAAAACAAATATGTCTAGTGTAAAGTATAAATTTGAGAAAATAGAATCTAGATAAGAGTAGAAATGTACCCAGAGAAGAATGAGAAGAATTCAGAAGAGCTTTACTGTAATCATTACATATCTTCTTTATTAACTGTTATGTTTAAATACAAATTACACAATAACAGTTATTGTGATATATAACTAATTAAAACTAACTGATGCTGACAATACAAATATTTCAAACTAAACTACAACACATCATGTGATGAACTTACATAATTAAACTACTAAATTATTACTTAATTATATAGGGCATCCTCTATTATGAGTAGGCTGACCATACGTATCAAAACAATTTTCACCTACTTTTGCTTCGTGTGGATTTGGGACGCATTGTTTATACTTTTTACCTCTCCCACAATCCACTATTGGTTTACCACCATTAAGAGATTTTTTTATATCAAAAGTCTGTTTTGTGTTAGCTTCTGATCCCAGCAAGAAATCAAGACTTTGATGGTCGGCGATGAGGCAGTCGTGGATGGAGGAGCAGCCGCTACCGTCGCTGTTGTTGCTGCTCATCTTCATTACCAGTGAAGTAGCCCTGGTAGGGTTTGCATTAATGAAGAGTATCATGACAAGCATGAGTAGTGCTACTACATAAACACCTCCTTTGGTTTTCCACATCTTTTCCATCTTCAATTCACAACCAACCTTAACCTTAACCTTGTTTCTTTCTCTCTACTGATTTTGAATAATTGTAATCAAAAGACACAACTTGAGGTCCTATTTATAGGATTCAAGTGGAGATTAAATTAATGGACAGAAAACAAAATTAAGAGAATGAAAAGAAAAAAATTTTTATTTTTTCTCTAGAGGATATAAAAGTAGTTGGTTCATCTTGGTGGACCCTCTTCCCGTCAGTGGAAGAAAATTTCTCTAATTTTCTTTTATTTTCTCATCGTTTTCTCTCCTTTCGCTCTTCTTGTTTGCATTTTAAAACGTAAATGACTTGGAATTAAGAAAAAAAATACCTGAGAACACCAAGATTACAAAAGAGAGTGATATGTAATTTTCCTGTTAAGGAAATTACATAAATAATTTAGAAAGAAAAGGGAGAAGAAGAGAGAAACAGAGGAGAGAGTTTGTTAGTATGATATATATGGAAATTTTCCTATAAGGATGCAATGATAGAATTATATAAGGATATTGAATGTGAGTCACTCGTTTTACATACTTTGACTTGGTATGTATGCATTTGTCAAATCACTTTTATAAATGCGTGGTTCACATTCAATATCCTGAAAAAAGTTATATAAGGATGTCCTGATAGGAACAGAACCGCTGATATATATATATATATATGGTCTGATGCACAACTAACTTATTTATTACAAACCTAACGTATTTATTAAATAATAATGTTTGGATACTGACCGGTGAGTAACCAAAATATGGACCCCACCAATAGGAGTATAGATTATATATATCGAAGTTCATATCAAAATCGTTGATTGGGAATTTATGAGCATAGAATTACATTACCAAACAAATTAATACTATTTACCTGTTGTGGAAATGGTGGAAAGTATCACCTTTTCCAACTCATTTGGTAACTCTATGACCGTTTTAATAACTTAAGTTTAAAAGACACCTATTATGGTGAACTACCAAAATTTCCCTTAGATAATCATTTATGTTATTCTGTTTGTCTGGTTCTCTCTCCACACTTCCAATAAAAACGATAACGGGGTTAGTCTCTCTCTCTCTCTCTCTCTCTCTCTCTCTCTCTCTCTCTCTCTCTCTCTCTCAATACAAATAGAAGTTCAAGATCCAAACAACTGGACGTGCTTCATTACAACAAGGTAATATTTCGTGCAAATACTTCTTTTCATTTGTTCACATTTTCATTGTGACAATTGTGGATCTCCGAGACTTTGTCACCTTTTTCCGAGCCTTTTTAAAAATCACTAATCGAGCCTTTTCATGTCTTGTCCGAGCCTTTTCATGTCTGCTCCGAGCCTTTTCAAAAATCAGTAATTGAGCCTTTTGAAGTCTTCTCCGAGCTTTTTCATGTCTTGTCCGAGCCTTTTCAAGTCTTCTCCGAGCCTTTTGAAGTTTTCTCCGAGACTTTTAAAAAATAACTATTCGAGCCTTTTCAAGTCTTCTTTGAGCCTTTTCAAGTCTTCTCCGAGCTTTTTCATGTCTTCTCCGAGACTTTTCAAAAATCACTAATCGAGCCTTTTCAAGTCTTCTCCGAGCCTTTTCAAGTCTTGTCCGAGCCTTTTGAAGTCTTCTCCGAGACTTTTAAAAAATAACTATTCGAGCATTTTCAAGTCTTCTTCGAGCTTTTTCATGTCTTCTTCGAGACTTTTCAAAAATCACTAATCGAGCCTTTTCAAGTCTTCTCCGAGCTTTTTCATGTCTTCTCCGAGACTTTTTCATGCCTTCTCCGAGACTTTTCAAAAATCACTAATCGAACATTTTCAAGTCCTCTCCGAGCCTTTTCATGTCTTCTCAAAAATCACTAATTGAGACTTTTCATGTCTTCTCCGAGCCTTTTCATATTATTTCAGAGACTTTTCAAATAATCACTAATCGAGCCTTGTTAAGTCTTCTCCGAGACTTTTTATTGAATTACTAATCGAGTCTTTTAAAGTCTTTTTCGAGACCAAAAATGTCTTTTTCGGGACTTTCATGTATTCTTCGAGACTTTGCTAGTGTTCTTCGAGCCTTTTAAATATCCTCACCCGAGCCTTTGTAAATGTAATTTATGAAAATATTTTGTACTCCTGAGTTTTTATTAATAGTTTTGATTAATTTGACAGCATCATGAATCGGGTTAGAATAGTAATATCTTACAACGGTCAATGGGAGCAACTACCCGACGGAAGTCAGAGGTTTATTGGATCCGATAACCAGGGAATGTATGTGTCAAAGAATATGACTTACGAAGAATTGGTGGCGATCGTGCATACCATTGTGAAGTATGATGTAAACAAATTCAATGTTGATCTGGCATTAGTATTAATCGTTCCTGGCAGTACATGTCGTATATTTATAAGAAATAACGATGATGTTCAGTTTATGCTAGGGGAAGATCGGGTGATCCCTCAAGTATGTGTAAGTCTAACTCAGAGGACACCTGGAGATGTGATAGGGAATGATATTCCTCCTCCTGAAAATACCCAACAATTTGGATCCTTTAGCGGTAGCAACCAACTGTATCCCCAAAGGAGTTTCGCCGAAAGTGGGGAAAACATGTGTGGTGTTCCACCGGTAGCGGTTGACCAAGTAGTTGAACCTCAATTTGGTGATGTGTTTGGTTGTCGAATTGAGCAGTACAATGAGATGAACAATTACCCGAACCATGAGGTGGATAATTAGGCAAATAATGAACAGGTAGATGATCTAGAAAATGTGGATGAAGAGCGTACACAAATTCAAACACAAGGAAGACATGTACGAAGAGTTAGTTGCACTGTACCAAATATGTCTGGGACTTCCGAGGTCCGACATAATATATAATTGTATCTGATTCTGATAATACGATAACGTGGGTTATTCCCGGAGCAGATTCATACTCGTTTGGTATTGGTAGAAACAGCACCTTGGCAACCCAAGAACCTACATGCATGATTTATAAAGGTCAATTTTTCCTGAGTAAAAAGGATTTGAAGAGGCTAGTTGGCCTTTTTTCAATGCGGGAGAACTTTGAATGGAAGGTGAAAAGGTCTAATAATACAACGTTACATCTAGTTTGCATCATTGACAACTGTACGTGGAAATTAAGAGCGGTGAGGAGAGATGAAGGGACTTACTTCCAAGTCAGAAGTTTTGTCAATCAACACAGTTGTCCTTTGGAGGAGTTTCACCGTCGCCACCGACAAGCTAATGCAGTCATAATCGGAAAAGTCATTGCACCTAGACTTCAACAACATAATGGTCGTCTCATGCGTCCAAAGGACATAATCGCCGATATGAAAACAATGTATGACATCCAAGTCATGTACAGTAAGACACATGATGCCTTGCAATATGCATTGTCTTTGACCTATGGAACACATGAAGAAAGTTTCAAATTGTTACCATCATTTGCGTACGTTCTGGAACAGCAAAATCCTGGCACAATCACCGACTTACAATGCGCAGACGATGATACATTTTTGTACTTTTTCATGTCGTTAGGGTCCTCAATTAGAGGTTTTCAGAGGTGTATGCGTCCTGTGATTGCAGTTAATGGTACCCATTTGAAGGGAAGATTCGGGGATACAATGTTTGTTGCAACTGCACAAGATGGAAACAAACAAGTGTATCCAATTGCTTTTGGGTACGGTGACTCAAAAAACAACCTTTTATGGGAGTGGTTTTTGGAATGCTTGAGGGGTGCCCTTAGTCATATAGATGATCTGGTTTTCATTTCCGATCGCCATGCAAGCATTGAAGCGGGGATTTCTAAAGTGTTCCCTTATGCAACCCATACTATATGTTGCTGGCATTTTGGTGAAAATATGAAGAAGCGATTCCACAGAAAGGATGTTGCCGACATAATGGATTCAGCAGCTAGGACGTACAGTGAATTCAATTATAACAGGCACATGGAGGAGTTACATAGGCTGCACAAGGGTGCATTCGAATATGCCATTGCTGCCGGTCCACACAAGTGGTCTCGCGTACACTGTCCCCAAAGAAGGTACAGGCTGATGACCACAAATGTTGCTGAGTGCATAAACTCATGCCTAAAATTCACACGGCAACTGCCAATGATGACACTGGCGGAGTTCATTAGGAATATGCTACAAAAGTGGTTTCACGATCGTCATGCAGCTGCACGGTCCATGCGTCATCAACTGACCGACGCAGCACATCTTGTGATCCTAAAATGTGTCGAGAAGTGCAATTATATGACCGTAAATCCAGTTGACTGGAACATATTCTCCGTCAAATTGAAGGGAAACCAATGGACGGTTAACTTACACTTGAAGACTTGCACATGCAACAAATTCCAAATGGACCATTTCCCATGTTCTCATGCACTCGCAGCGGCAAGGTACATGAGATGTTACAGTTAACGATTTATATTATTTGGGTTCGTGAATCTCATTGTTTTCATTGTTGTAGGGAGCGAAACTTGGATTTCACATCTCTGTGTGCGAACTACTACAAGAGATAGACACTTATTGATGCATACTCGATTCCTATTATGCCTGTTGGCCATCCTTCTTCATGGGTAGTGCCATCCGACATCGCATCTCGGGTGGTTTTAAATCCAAAGTCGAAGAGACAATCAGGTCGCCCGATGGAGGGTCGACATGCCTCGTCTTCGGAGAGGACAACCACACAGTCGTGTAGAAGATGTGGACAATCAGGACATAATAGCAGGCGGTGCTCCAACCCACCGATGGTTAATGAAGGTCCCAGCATAAGTGTTCCCGATGAATACCGTCGCAAGTGCAGCATCTGTCATTCAATTGGACACAACAAACAAACGTGCCCTGAGAAAGACTCTACCGTGGAATGAATGGAGCCATTGAGGAAGGCGATCAAACATAACAAGGCAGTACAAGAGGAACATGTCTCCAACTTGATGTCTTCCAACATCGTCCAGACGTTGGGAACCATGCTCGATATAGTTGTGTTATGAGACCGTTGGTTATTATGCTTTTTTATGTTGAACTATTATGATATATTTATTGGTTGTTCGTTTAATGCCATACTGTATCTTTTGTTATAGTGTCTACAATTCATTGTATTGTTTATGGATTTCAATATATCAAATGTGTGTTCAAGTGTTAATTGCAAACAACTAAATTTTTTTTAAAAATAATTTCATTTCATTACTCAAATGTTATGTACATCAACTAAATCACTAACTGGAAGACCAATCCTTTGAGTTACAAAAAACCTCCACAGCCATCTTCTCTCGGATGGTGCCCATTTCGTTTTCTGACCAGTCGAACGTATCCCTGTTCGCTGCCAGGTACTCTATCAATCTCAAAGTATGGGCACCACAGTTACCACTGCAATTCACCACATAAACAACCGTTAGAATTGAATGTTATTAAAACCGATTAGGATAGAATAAGATCTTTAAACAGTCATACCCTCTATCCTGTTGGGGCACACGGTCTCTAGACACAATGTTGAGTGGAAAGGGCTTATTCTGCAATGTATATGTCATATCGCCCCTCCGTCTGCGACCGTGAAAGTCCACCGCATGCAGCATCGACTGTAAAAAATATCGTAAGCAAGCGAGCTGCGTTTTCCTATGGCGAAATGGTACCTCCTGTCTGAACGGGTCCATCAGGTAAATACTCCCTGTTGTGAGGTCGACGTTGGCTAGTGCCCAATGCGTACGTCCAAGGTTGCAAGGAATCAAAACCTGTATGTGTTTCAACAAAGTGTTATCAGTGGGAAATTTATTTAAAATTCAAATTCAAACAATGTAAATAAAACACTGACCACGTCAACTTCGTTCCATGGTTTGGTTCCTGCCGGGACCAATCCACGTACCACCTCAAGGTCCTCAGCGGACCACTGATGCTTGAACATAGACCAACTGCGGCGGGGTTTGTCGGCCCTACTTCCCATCAATCTCTCCCAGTCATTCAATAACCATGACTGTACAAAGAAAATTTATAAAACGTTAGATAAAAGATGTACGAAACACATAAATAGATGTTCAAAAGCCGTACAAATTAAACATTTACATAGAACTGTGAATCCAGTATGTTGATCCTCGGACCGTAGATAGTGGAGTAATATCTCTGACGCTTCCGTAGAATATGCAAGTACGCGTCCATATGCTGACAATTTCAACATTTTGTATTGTTAGCATTTTACTATTTCAGAAACATCTTATACACAATGTTCAGGTAAGGACCATACCTATCCTCCAACTCCATAATGTTGGTTTGAAATCGATGGAACCAAGGGACACCAACTGGCTCGAGTAGATCCACATCACGCCTGCATAATTGTTGAAGAAGTTATATAAGAAAGTAGTTTTACTTAGCAGTTTCAAAATACAAAATAATTTTTGTAATATCTGCGATTATACTTACAATTCCCCAGTCGAGTTCCTCTTATAGGCTTGGTATGCCGCAAGGTGGTCAGGATCTATCAATGCGTGGGGCGCCCATACATGTGCTGGTTGTGGCCTAATCCTTGGCCTCTTCGGCCGAGAGGGGTCAGTGTATGGGGTCCGCTGCTGCCAACCTGCCCTGCGAACCCGATCCTGACGTTGAAGGGGTGGGGTAATCCGGTCCAGCTCAATGTGATCCACTTGATGGCTGAGCTGTAAGGAGGAACTCTGTCCCAGTGTATTGCCTCCAAATGTGTGATGTGTTGACGGACTATGTCCCCCTGTATCGCCTGTAGGGGTGCGATGTACGTTGGAACTATGTCGCTGTCGATCGCCTGCAAGTGTAAGCTCTTTGGGTGCACTGAGACTGGGGATCTCTGTCTCTGTGGAATAAATGAAGGGGTGCTCTGCACCAGGATCGACCGGAGGGGTGTGCTGTAAGGAGGTGCTCTGTACCAGTTCTTGAGAATGAACAGGTTGGTCTGGTAAAACCTGCTGAGGTTCTTCCTCTATCTCCATAGGTGTTGTATCTGTACCACTAGTACCACGAGTAACCTCCTCTCGTGGTGTCACACCAGGCCCTTACTGATCACCATGATGACTACCTGTCCTCCCTCTAGGACTGAAGTCTCGGTGTCCGTCTGGGTCATCGAAGGGTGGGTCATCGAACCGTGTACCTCGAGTACGGGCGTGCGACGTCGAACCCTGAAGCCCCCGAATCAAATCTAGCAACTCCTGATGCTGTTGATCTCGCTTCTCATTACTCTTTCGCACCTCCTCTTGTAACTCGCGTAACGCATCCATCAGTTCAGTATACCGACGGTCCTGAAAGGATTTCGAAATTGTCAGTACTAAAACTGTTCACTCGATTGAAATTAAATAATACGGTAAAAGGAATTATACGTACCTCTGCTTGCCCTCCAACGCCTCCCCGTGAATCATCTCCAGTTCGAAAGTCATTTCTAGTTCGAGGCTCTCTAGGCAACGTGAATCGAACTCGCCTAGTCCTCACGAGACGAATATGACGACCGTCCGAGTCAGAACCCTCCGTATCACTGGGTTCGAAAGACGGACCCTCAATGTCACTGGTTCCAGCAGTTGTATATCGATCAGGGTCAGAGACGGGAACAGGTATATCACCGAGATCAGCATCATACAAACTGCCTCCCTGGGAAATGCCCTCGAAGTACCGTTCAGCCCTCTCAGTTGCCGTCGGCACCAATTTCACCCTCGCAAACATCTGAAATTGCAGTTAGACCATTGTAATTGTATACATACTAATAGTTATGAACATAAAATATATATATATATATATATATTTACACTTTCAAGGAAAATGCTATTCAACTTCTCCCCCCTCGGTCGCGTACTCAACTCCTATTTTAGAATTCGGGGGGAGAGCTCGATTTCCCTCCGCTTCCCACATCCGCTGTTGCCAAGCTCGGGGATAACCTCGAAAGCAAATATCTACGAAACAGCTAAGAACGATAAGAATCCAATACAATACATCAGTCATATGAAAAAAATAACAAATTCAAAATTCTCACCAACAGGGCGTGCGTTAGCCCATATATGTTGTATGTCTCCGTGGTGTGTACATCAACGCCCTTTCGTCGCTGGCGTTGTTCAAACCGCCTACGTCGACCATCCAACGCATGCTTGAAACCGTATATAGACCGCCTATACACGTGTGCACCCCACGGGAACGCATCAAAAGCGTCCAAGTCCTCGACTAGGCGAAACTGCCATACTGGAACTTTCTCTCTCTCGTCCAACCCTATCAGTATCCAGTTAAGCATATACAATAAGCAAAGCGTAACCGCATCGTACTGCTCAGAAAAAACATCAATCCGTAGAACGGTTTTCAGCTCTGCATACTCGACCTCATCTCGACCCTCAAAGTACCGCTGGTGTATGTCATTCTCTACCATATCATAGGTCGACGTGTCAGGAAGTTCTCCGAACTTCAATCTGGTGATTAGAAAAAACTCAACCTTTGAGGACCGGACCGAATGCCTTCCTAACAAAATCTCATCTCATTTTCAGGCCCATCATGATGCAACTCGCGAATAAGCAACCGATGTACAATGCCAGCTGAAAACTTCATCCCACGATCCATCCGAATGAGGTGTCCAAAACAAGACTCAGTATACCGACGTCGTTCTTCGACCGCAAGATGTTCAGGTACCTTGTTAAGTGCGTTGTCGATATCTGTAAGGTCATCAAAATGGTCATGTCGAGTTATTTTTCCCCAAATACCTTTCTTCCTCTGGAGTTTTAAGCGAATCTTTTAGTTGATTCCTCATATGCATATTGACATAAAAAAAAATATATCTAGTTAAATAAAATAAATAATATAAAAAATATAAAAATGAAAGGTTTCGGACACTAAATGAAAAGTCTCGGACACTATATGAAAATCCTCGAAAACTATATGAAAAGGCTCGGACATTATATGAAAAGTCTCGGAAACTATATGAAAAGGCTCGGACACTATATGAAAAGGCTCGGACAATATATGAAAATGCTCGGAAACTATATGAAAAGGCTTGGAAACTATATGAAAAGGCTCGGACAATATATGAAAAGGCTCGGACAATATATGAAAAGGCTCGGACACTATATGAAAAGGCTCGGACACTATATGAAAAGGCTCGGACATTATATGAAAAGGCTCGGAAAATATATTAAAAGGCTCGGACACTATATGAAAAGGCTCGGAAACTATATGAAAAGGCTCGGAGACTATATGAAAGGCTCGGAGATTCTAATTCTAGAAATCTATTCATATTCCTTAAAAGGCTCGGATTACTATTTAAAAGTCTCGGACAATGTTTTAAAAGGCTCGGATCTTATTTTAAAAGTCTCGGAGCCAGTATGAAAGGCTCGGAGATTCAAATTGTAGAAACTTATTTAAATTGCTTGTAAAAGGCTCAGATTACATATGACAAGGCTCAGAAAAGGCTTGGAAAATGTTTTAAAAGGCTCGGAGATTCAAATAGCAGAAACCTATTCAAATTGCTCGGAAAAGGCTCGGATTACATGTGAAAAGCTTGGAAAAGGCTCGAAAACCCAGAACTTCATCGTGTTCAACAAAATTTTTTCATAAATTTAAACCCTAACCTAATCAAACAAACCTAATCAACAACAAATCAAATCAAATCTAATATACATGTCTAACGAACATCCAACATCAAACGCAGATAAAAGTTTCAACAACAAAAACGCGTCAGAAAATCATATCACCTTCTCGTCGATTTCAAGACTGTATCGCCACCGCCGGCAGGTTTCCCGTGAGATTTAGTACCAGATTTCTTGCACCCAAAGTCTCTCTTTCCACTGTTCTCTCTCTCTCAACTTTTTTCTCTTCAGACGCAAAATGACAAAAATTAGGGTATTTTTGTCTGGTCACCTAAATAGGTGCCTTTTAAACTTACATTAGTAAACCGGTGACATTCTCACAAAAGCCCCTCCAAATAGTGACAAAAAAATTTTGAACCCTTTACGTGTTAGTATGTTACTACTTAAAAAAACATACTTATTATGCATATGTTGTCAAAATTTTAGAGTTACTTTGTTCATGGAAAAAGAGAGTGAAGCAGAATGGGGTTGACACAAGTCAAGCAATAGTATATCTGTATATGTGATATATTTTTCGAACCCACACCATAAAGTCGTGAATTTGAGTCGTAACATATTCTTTAAAACCTTAAATTAATTATAATATTTTAAATAAGAAATACGTGGGAGGAACATCTCTCTCATATATATATATATAATCGGAAATTTTCATATGAGAATACTCTGATAGAATTATATAAGGACATTGAATGTGAGCCACTCGTTTTACATACTTTGACTTGGTATGTATATACTTATCAAATAGCTTTTTTATAAATGAGTAACTCACATTCAATATCCTGATAAAGTTATATAAGGATGTCCTGATAGAAACGAGACTGTATATATAATAGGAGTGAATTTGTGTCGTAGCATATTTTTTTAAACCTCAAATTAATTATAATATTTTAAATAAGAAATACATGGGAGGAACATCTCTCATATATAATACAAGGAAAAAAGTTTATTGGGACGAAATTTTTTCGTCCTAATAGCCTAAAATTCGTTCCAAATTACGTCGTCTTAGGTGGGTCGCAATAAGTCTACTAGGAAGAAAATTCAAATTCATCCTTAAAGAGTACCAATAGAGATGAAACACAATTATAAAAAATATATATATATATATAAATTAATTAATTAATTAATTTAAGAACGAAAACTGAATTTTATCCCTCTTGATAAGCTATAGGGACGAAATAATTTCGTCCCCTTTAACAATTTATTGGGAAGAAATGGTGAAAATAAAATAAAATCTTAACCCTATCACATCATCCACAACCACATCAGACCCCATCACCTCACACCTCTAACCATTGTCGATTGCGAGAATCGAACCGGCGACTTGAGATCGATTGCAACTATCATGCTTTTTACACACTGTTTATACATATCATATTTAAGTAAATTTTTATTGATTATGTTAAGACTTAAGACTGAAGGCAAAGTTTGTAGGAAAAAAGAAAAAAAAAAAAAAAATTTATTTGAAAAAATTAAACTCATTCCACTGATCAAAAATTATAAAATTTTTTATTAGAGAATTTAATAAAACTATTTTATTAATCATATATAGTCAAGTTAGGGAACTATCGAAGCCTAGTAACATCAATTGTTATTATCACGATTTGGAATGCAACTGTCATTATAGAGAAGATGTTTCTCTATATCTTGCGATTTAATGAACAAATGTAAAACTCGAATTCCTATCACAAAAGAGAAGGGGAAATGTACAACTAATTTTCTAAAAGTGGTCGTGCATTATAATATTTAAGGTTACAACATATTTAGGATTGTTATTCATCTCAATAGAGAATCACTTTGGACGAACAAAATGATTCATATTGTCACATTTTCTAATTTATATATATGGTAATTTAATTATTAATCTGTTTCTTATGAAAAACTTCAAAAAAAAATAAAATAAATAGAGTGATGTCATAGCTGGTTTGATAATTGTCATCCAAATGCTCGATAAAATGTCTCTGTAACGAAACTAGCTTTTGAAGATAAAACCAGCTTGCCCTTTTCTGGTGTGTTTGTGATTGTTAGCACTCAAAGAATCTGCCATTTAAGAAACATAATCAAGTACTTAAAGTTGATATTTATGTTGACAAGGACTCCAATTTACATTGTTTACTGTCAAAGAATCTTGTTTGCATGTTTAAGTTGGTTTTTTTGAATTCTATTTAGGAATTAATTCTGGTCTAGATAAGAAAAGCTTCATAACTTCATATTTTTTAAAAAATTATTGAACTCTATTACTCTATGAAAGATGAACGAAGATTAAGAAATAATGATTTTTAGTTTTTGACCGGTTTCGATGGTGATGCAAATGAAAATATTAATTAATTTGATTTTTTAAATTTTAATTAGTTTTTAATTCATTGATTTATTTAACATTTTTCAAATAAAAATGGAAGGGCAAAATTGACATTTCCCCATTTTCGTGGTTGACTAACGCCGGTCACCATTAATCAACGGATGAAGGAATAGTGAGTGTTATTATGATTTTTTTCACCGGTTTCTCTATTACTATGCATATAATCAGGGTAATAATAAGTTTGTGTAATTTACCCTATCTTTTATCCATTTTTTTTTGTATCAACACTATTCATCTTCTTCTATGATTCAGTCTATCCAGAAACATATAACACAAATTATAATATCATGTATTTTAAGAGAATAATGATGAATACACGTCATGAACAATTATTGCATATGATTTTATTCACAATTCCACCCACACAAGTTCTCTGATCTGTCCTCTTACATTTGCTTAAACAAGAGAAACATATGGAAATCATAAAATACACTAAACTATAACTAATTAGATATATAATAATTTTCACAACAATTTATCACAAACACAGTCATGACATTTGATCAAAATCGAAGAACAACCTAGTGATTTAAAAATTAAATAAAAACAAATATGTCTAGAAGTCACGATTCTTAGTAAGATACAGTTTATCTGTACAATGTTCACCTTTGGGATAACGGTGTGGATTTGGGAGGCATAAAAAATAATCCGGAGTATTTTTAGAACTCTTTTGTCTTATTTATTAATTTTAATTTAGGTTAAAATGGTCATTAAAAAAAAAAAAGAGTAAAAGTAGATAATTAGTGGATTATCAATAACATGTCTCGTCTCTAATATAATAGATGAAGAAGAGAAAAAGACAAATATGGACCAAAGTGATTTATATATATTATATATTGTAGTTAAATAATTGATTAACATCATATATGCCTTCCAATCTATCCAGAAACATATAACACAAATTATAATATCATTTATTTTAAGAGAATAATGATGAATATTACACGTCATGAACAATTATTGCATACGATTTATTCACAATTCCACCCACACAGGTTCTCTGATTTGCTTAAACAAGAGAAACATATGGAAATAATAAAATACACTAAACTGTAACTAAGATATATAATAATAATTTTCACAACAATTTATCAACAAGAAATCCAAACACAGTCATGACATTTGATCAAAATCGAAGAACAACCTAGTAATTTCAAAATTAAATAAAAACCAGTATGTCTAGACTAAAGTATAAATTTGAGAAAATAGAATCTAGATATAGTAGAAATGTATCCAGAGGAGAATGAGAAGAATTCAGAAGAGTTTTACCGTAATCATGACATATCTTCTTCATTAACTGTTATGTTTAAATACAAATAACACAATAACAGTTATTGTGATCATAACTAATTAAAAATTTAAAACAAGTCAACTGAAAAATGCTGACAATACAAATATTTCAAACTAAACTACAACACATCATGTGATGAACTTACATAATTAAACTACTAAATTATTACACATGTGAGCATGCACGATTCTGAGTAGGATACAAATTATCATAACAATGTTCATCTACTTTTGCATCGTGTGGATTTGGGACGCATTGTTTATAGTTTTTACCTCTCCCACAATCGGCTATTGGTGTACTACTATTAAGAGATTTGGCTATATCCAAAGGCGGTTTTGTGTCAGCTTCTGATCCCAGCAAGAACTCAAGACTTTGATGGTCGGTGATTAGGCAGTCGTGGATGGAGGAGCAGCCGCTACCGGCGCTGTTGTTGCTCATCTTCGGTACTAGTGAAGTAGCCCTGGAAGGGTTTGCATTAATGAAGAGTATCATGACAAGCATCACGAGTAGTGCTACATAAACACCTCCTTTGGTTTTCCACATCTTTTCCATCTTCACAACCAACATTAACCTTGTTTCTTTCTCTCTACCGATTTTAAATAATTGTAATAAAAAGACAGAACTTGAGGTCCTTGTTATAGGATTCAAGTGGCGATTAAATTAATGGAGATCAGTAAACAAAATTAAAAGAAGGAAAAAACAAAGTAGCTGGTGCATCTTGGTGGACCCTCTTAACGTCGGTGGAAGAAGATTTCTCTTAGCAGGTGGTCCCTCTTGGTCCATCTTAGTGGACCCTCTTCCCATCCTAAAAGAAGATTGCACTGGAGACTGTCGGTGAGGAGATCGACGCTATTGAGAAGACCATCGGCAAGGAGATCGGCGCCGCTGAGGGGACCGATGATGTGGAGAAAGAGAGAGATACGCAGATAGCTGAGAGATGTGAAGATACAGAATTGAAGAGTGAATTTTTCTTGTTCATCACTATCGAAGATCCACCAATTTTTTTCTTTTGCTTTTTTGCTTTATGTTTTTGTTGAATTATTGATGATGTTAAACCGGTGGAGACCCACAATTTCATTTTTTTTTTCTTTTTCTTATTGTTTTATTTTGTCCTATCTCATTTCTTACCAGATACAAGATTGTATTATTTTTAGCCCGCACTAAGCAAGGAAAACATTATTATTAATCAAATTTCATTCAATCAAATCCAATCCAATCTCATGCCTTAAAAATAATCCAATCATATCTTGTGCAACACATGCAACCTAATTTACCTTTATTTTGTCCTCATTTTTTCTCTTTTCGCTCCTCTTGTTTTCATTTTAAATCGTAAATGACTTGGAATTAAGAAAAAAAATACCAGACTCATTTGGTAATTGCCCAAATTAAAAAAACCTTATATCTATAGATAAATTGCACAAACACCCTTGAATTTAATGAATATTGCACGTAGCAGTAACGTTTGTCAAAATTGCACAAACCTCTCATAATTTCTATTGACCAACGGTTGATTTTGTAGTCTAATCTCTAAGGTTAAAAATATTGAATAAATTTAGGGTTCTATTAACTTGGGCAACATATATATATATATATATATATATCAGTGTTCGAAAAATTGGCCGTCTGGACCGATTATTCAGCTCAATACAGCTAGTCGGTGGGTCACTACGGCGAAACAGCTAGAATCGACTTTATTAGTTGGTCTCCGACTAATCGTCCAACACGTCAATTAATCGGCAAGTCGGTCTTCGTCTTCTGTTTTCGCCATTGCCAGTTTGTCGAGATCGCCATCACCAGCAAAACAATTTTGCACCTTCACTTCTTCTTTAACCAAAGCTACGAAGATCGTCGAGATCGCCGAAAGCTGCCGTTTGCCGTTGCCAGGTCACTGCCGTCATCACTCGTTATGTCTTACTCCAGTCTCCACAGTCTAGCAATAAAAATTCAAAGCATTGATTGAGAAAAAGAAGATATTGAGAAGAAGAAAAAGGTGAGTTATACGGAAAACAAAAGAAATGAAAAAGATCTAGTTTGAAGAGAGAGATAGTGTTAAAATGTGGAACTGTGGAAGCTTTCGAGAAGAATAATGGATGAGGGAACCAATAAAGACGAGTGAACCAATCTGATAATAATATAATATGATGAAAAGATGAGTGAACCGATAAAAATAAATAAATAATAGAAAAAATAATAATAATAAAAAATTAAAAAAAAAATAAAATAAAAAAAAAGTAGATGGTGGGATCTTGAAAGTTATGGTGGTCTATGATGTGGTGCCTTCTACTGCCTGGTGGTTTAGTCTTTGTGGCTTGTACTGTGGGTCGTTTTTCTCTTGTTGGCTGTTTGTAGTCGGCTTTTGTTTTAGTTGTTGTTTGGGGCTTGCTTTATTGCTCCTTGTTTTTCTTTTCAATAATATGGCCTTTTAAAAATAATAAAAAATGACAAATAACGAATTAAAAAAAAAAAAAAAAAAAAACACATATAAGAAACGGAACAAATTAAAAGAGAAAAATGTTTTCCGATTAATCGCAGATTAGTCGGTCTAGCCACTAAGCGTCGGGTCTCCACCCGACTAGCATCTAACGCCTACTATAACTATGATTTTAAGAGAAAACTCCTCGCACGATCATGAATAATATTGTTTTATTTATTTATAGTACGCTCTTATTTTAACATAAAAAATATTTAAAATACTTTAAAAAAATGATATATCACGTTAAAGACCAGTATTTTGATCGATGAAGATATCAGCATTTTGTTAATAAAAAACAGTCTAGTTGCTTAAAATTATTTAGGTTTCTAAATCGATGAAAATAATAATAATAATATCGTGTGCATAATTTGAACCCAAAACCAAAAAAAAAAAAAAAAAAATTCCCCAAGTTATTATTATTTATTTTTTATAAAAAAATTCAGTTAAAAAAAATTGTTGAAGAAGAATTTTTAGGTAGAGGTTAGAGATGAGGGCTCATTTGGTACGCTGTATTGTATTGGATTAGGTTAGATTGTATTATTCTTAAATAATTATGTGTTTGATGATATTTTATATTAGAATGTATTAAGTTATACGATGCTTAGATGCGATTTTTGTTCCTCAATATTTTATTAACTAATAAAATTGATATATTTTTAGAAAAAATATATATTTATATTTAATATTTTTATTACATAAATTATCATTCTTGAAACAAATATCAATAATATTTGAAAATTATTTTTAATATTTATTTAACTTATATAATTTTTAGATATATAATATTAGAATAATATTTTATTTTTTTATTTAATTTAATTTACATAATATTTATTTAATTTAATTTATTTTTTATTTTAAATTTAATATTACAATAAAATTATATTATTTCTATATTATATTTAAGTGTTAATATTAAAGACCCCCATCACTTTTAAACTATTATGGGTTCAAAAATAATTTGTCACTATTTGGGCACGACTTTATAAGAATATCACCACTTTACTAATTCAAGTTTAAAAGGCACATATTTAGGTGACCAGACAAAAATATCTTTATTTTGTCAGTTTGTACCTAGATAGAAAAAGTTGAGAGAGAGAGAAATCTGATTGAAAATCTCACGGCGAACTCATTGACGTTGGCGCTACAGTCCTGAAGCCGACGAGAATCTGCAAGACAATGAAGATCTGGGTTTTTGAGCCTTTAACACTTTTTTCAAACCTTTTCAAACAATCTCCGAACTTTTTAAATAATAATTCGAGCTTTTTTTTAAGGAATATGAATAGGTTTGTCAATTTTGAATCTTCGAGCCTTTTCATACATTGTCCAAGCCTTTTCAACAGTAATCCGAGCTTTTTCATTTTTATGATAGGTTTGTCAATTTTGAATCTCTGAGACTTTGTAAATAGTCTCCAAGCCTTTTCAATTTGTTTCACACAACCAACTTAACGTTTACAAAAGATTCGGAGAACAAATGAAAAGTCTCGGATAGCAAATGAAAAGTCTCAAAGAACAAATGAAAGGGCTCAGAAAACAAATGAAAAGGCTCGGAGAACAAATGAAAAGTCTCAGAGACTAATTGAAAAGTCTCGGAGACTAAATGAAAATGCTCGAGCTCCACGAGCTCAACGAGCTCAACGGAGAGCTCGACCCCTGAATGCATCTGCGTAGCGCCACAAAACTAATTATCCAATGAAGTTGCATTGATAATGTTATGATGTTCAACCTCCATTAGAGGTCTGTTATAGAGGAAGGTGAAAGAATAAAATATCAAAAATCTTCAAAGTAAAAAAGAGAATGTGTGTAAAGTAAGGACAATTTTGGTAGTTCACCATAATATGTGCCTTTTAAACTTAATTTATTAAAGCAGTGACTTTGTCACTAAATCAGTTTAAAAAGGTGACATTTTCCACCAATTCTACAACTATTATTGGATGTCTCGATAAAATTGCTTTTATTTCAAAAACATCCTCTTGGACTAACATTAAATGGTTCAATTGATTGAGTTTTTATGTTAAAAAGTGTAAATGTCCCTATTTAAACCTTAGCTATATGAATTGAACATTATAACCTTTGACTTTTACCAAATAAAATCATTGTTTGTTAGTCCACATGGGTCACTACTCTTAATTCTAGGAAGTTGAAAGTTTTATTAATTTGTTTTCTAGATATAAGTCCTTGCCAATGACATAAATTCTTTTAAAAACACAATTAGGTCATAAATACGTGGAGATTAAAACATTACATATATCTCTATTTTAACTATATATATGGTTGGTATTTGAGAAAAAAAAAATTGATATCAAATTTTGTCGAACAAGAAAACAGGAAATTTATATATATATATATATATATATATATATAACTTGTAATGATAATGATAGAGGGTTTTGACGGTGTGTGAGAAAAAAATTATTTTCAAAAAAATGAGGATATTTTAGTGTTTGTAAAACACGAAAAATAAAAAAAAAATAAAAACTAAATATGGAAAAATAAAAGCTTGTTTCCTAAAAAAAATAATCTTGAGTGTTTTTAAAACTTTTTTGTCTTATTTAATAATTTTAATTTAGGTTAAAATTGTCATTAAAAAAAATTAAAATGGAGTGTAAATAAATAATTAGTGGATTGTCAATAGCATGTCTCTAACATAATAGATGAAGAAGAGAAAAAGACAAGTAGGGACAAAAGTAGACTTTTATATATTAGTGTAGCTAAATAATTGATTACCATCATATATATATATATATGCCTTCCAATCTATCCAAAAACATATAACACAAATTATAATATCATGTATTGTAAGAGAATAATGATGAATATTAAACGTTATGAACAATTATTGCATATGATTTATTCACAATTCCACTGACATAAGTTTTCTGATCTGCTCTCTTACATTTGCTTAAACAAGAGAAACATATGGAAATCGTAAAATACGTACACTAAATTGAAGAACAACCTAGAAATTTCAAAATTAAATAAAAACCAGTATGTCTAGTGTAAAGTATAAATTTGAGAAAATAGAATCTAGATAGAGTAGAAATATAGAATTGGTGAGGAACCAATTCTCCAGAGAAGAATGAGAAGAATTCAGAAGAGCTTTACTGTAATCATTACATATCTTCTTTATTAACTGTTATGTTTAAATACAAATTACACAATAACAGTTATTGTGATATATAACTAATTAAAACTAACTGATGCTGACAATACAAATATTTCAAACTAAACTACAACACATCATGTGATGAACTTACATAATTAAACTACTAAATTATTACTTAATTATATAGGGCATCCTCTATTATGAGTAGGCTGACCATACGTATCAAAACAATTTTCACCTACTTTTGCTTCGTGTGGATTTGGGACGCATTGTTTATACTTTTTACCTCTCCCACAATCCACTATTGGTTTACCACCATTAAGAGATTTTTTTATATCAAAAGTCTGTTTTGTGTTAGCTTCTGATCCCAGCAAGAACTCAAGACTTTGATGGTCGGCGATGAGGCAGTCGTGGATGGAGGAGCAGCCGCTACCGTCGCTGTTGTTGCTGCTCATCTTCATTACTAGTGAAGTAGCCCTGGAAGGGTTTGCATTAATTAAGAGTATCATGACAAGCATCATGAGTAGTGCTGCATAAACACCTCCTTTGGTTTTCCACATCTTTTCCATCTTCACTACCAACCTTAACCTTAACCTTGTTTCTTTCTCTCTACTGATTTTGAATAATTGTAATCAAAAGACACAAGTCACACAACTTGAGCACGCCGGATTTCCCACGTTCGGCGAGAATGTGTAGATGTGGCATGTGGGATGCTAGCTGCAATGTTTGCTTTGTATTTCATTGGACTCTGTTAAAGACCTATTTTTAGGCCGAATTTAATATAAGTCCTACTTTTTTGGCGATTTGTCGCCTTTATAAACATTTTTTCATATTCATCACTTTAGTTCCTATTTTTTCCAAAACTCGTCACTTTAGTCCATTTGATTAAATATTTGAAAGTCAACTATTTTAAAATCCGTGAAAGTACACTTTTGCCCTTATTACTTTTTAATTTAGCTAAAATAAATATCTTAGCTTTAAATTAAAATAAAAAACAATAAAATTTTCAATAATAAAATTTTAAATAAATAGAATAAAAAAATCTTAAAATAAATAATAATAATAAAATCCATTAATTTTTTTTTCTTTTTTGTATTTTTTTATCTATTAATCCATTAATAATAATAAAATGAATATCGCAGTGTCGCCACCCAACTCTGTGATTGTAATTTTATGTGGTATGTTGTTGTTGGACCACCATTCACATGTATATGTCTTTCAATTATTTTTAAAAGTATTAACAATACAATTGAAAAGAATGATCACGTTTACGATGTGGTGTTGTTGGACCACCAATCACATGTATGTCTTTCTATTATTTTTAAGAGAGGTTTTGTGTTGTGAGTTTTGGCTTAACTGGAACAAAACAAGAAGAGTTCTTGTTTTGGACTGACACAAAAGGCTTTGTAGTTTTCTTACACGAGAGAATAACAGAGAGATTTCTTCTTTTTTTTTTTTTTTTTGGATTCAACCAAGGGTAATCTCGTCTTCGGTATGGAAGAACTTGGTTCAAAGGAATCACAAAGATTCTATGGTGGAAGAATTCGGTTCGTGTGAATCACAAAAGTTCTACAAGGGTAACGATTTCTTTCTTTACTATATATAATTAAATATTAGAATCAATATAATCATAACAATCTAACTAAATCAGATTTGTTTTTATTGAAAATTTTTAAAACCGAGCCCACCTCCTTTCCGCTGCGGTGTGCCAATTTTTGTTTTGAAACCAATAACATCAACAAAATAAGTTCATGATAATAAGGAATTGGTTTTATTAAATATATCTTCTGTTAAATCAAGGTTTTTAATTTCATGTTTTTCGCACCATAATGCCCCCATACAAATATTTATCAACATAATTAATTTATTAGTATAAAAAAAAAAAAAAAAAAACTTTATTAATTTATTTACGAGAAATATAAACTATTAAAAATATTCTTTTGAATGGTGGTTCGTTGTCGACTATTAAACATTATTCATTATTCAATATAAACTATTAAACATTATTCATCGTCAATAATGTCATCGGCAGTTGCCAACTCTTTCCTTCTCCCCTGTGCAAACAACGCGAACACACCACGGTTATAAAGACCGGACTAAATCAAAAAGGAGTCCACATGTCATGATATGAAGGGATACGAGTTTTGAGAGAGAATTGAGAGAGTGTCTCTAGCATCCATCGGAAAAACTAATCAAATTCTAATCAAAGGAAAATGCACACAATTTAAACATCCAGCATGGTAAAAATTTCAACTATGTGTCTTGACACCATTTTCTCTGCATGCAATTGATATATATATATATATATATATATGAAAATTTTCAAGTCAGTGCATCCCGATATAACTCCGTCAGTGCGTTGGATATGGACCATTAGATTTACATGTTTTGACTCAAAGCGTATGCACTTGTCAAAACTTCTCCATAATTTATGGCCCACATGTAACACATTAATGGAGTAATATCAGGACGCACTGAGGAGAAAAGAAATATATATATATATATATATATGTCAAACCAAATTTCAACCAGCTGTTTTGGATTCAACATCCAAACAAAATCTCAACCCGAAATTCCTTAAAACTATAACACAACATAAACATTTCAACAGTGTAACACTGTTTGATCATGAACAATACCAACTTAAGTTTCATATACAATTATATTGCATGAATTGTTGGAAACACATTACACAATAAGAAAAGAAGAGAATATTTTTCAAGTAATCGGCTTGAAGGGCTCGTGCTGCCGCCCAAAGCAGCCAGCAAATATGCAGCGATTAACTTCATTTCCGCTCAAACCCAAGAAAACAAAAATAGTGATATTACTTGTGAGAGAACTTGAGGTTGCTCTCCGAGAGATCTTAGGGTTTGTAAAAAGAGCTTGGGATGCAAGAATTATATACTATTTAGGGTTGTAAGAAAAAAAAAAATTAAGCACATAAATATAAAACCAAACCAAACCGTTTGGTCTTATACATAAATATAAAAACCATCCATTACAATAATAAAGCCAAGTTTTGAAAAAAAGAAGAGATGTTCCCACATTAAGGCCTAAACTAGTCAAGGTATCAGGACATGGGTGCAGTTAACCAGGCAGGAGTCCTTCTATCTGTATTGGCATGAAATGAAAAGCTTTCAGAACCGCCGTTGCCGTTGCCATCGCCACTATTTAACCTGAAAATTCCCCAGTCATCGATCTCGGAACACGAAAGTTTATGGTCCCAATCAACCCAGCTCAGAGGCCTAAATTCATTAGTAAAATAGATGCAATTGCCCTTGTTAACTCCCAATTCCTTGGTAGAATAACATCTTGTACAATTCCTACCCAAAAATATACAAAAATCTCTTAGGTTATCCAATTCCACCCATTCCATCCCATTGAAATCTAACCGAAATATCTTGAAGTCATAAGTATCTGCAAGTAGATCCCTCATAAATTTTATGACGAGGAGAATCTCCTCACGAAACTCCACCAAATAGTGAATGAGTTGTACATTCAAATCGCTTTCTATTTGTGTATCTGGAGAAATTTTAACTTCATAAAATCGAGTGTCGATCATCGGATCATCAATACTGTAGTGATCAAAATCGATACTTTGCACTGATGAGTAGGCATATGCAGCATCTACCATTCTAATGTTGTATCCCTTCGTCAGAAAATAAAAACTTCCATTAAAGGAGATCAAATCCAGAAGTACTTCATCATCTTCCACCAAACAAGAATCCAACCAATCTTTTGCTCCCGGAATACATGTGAAAAAATCCCCGGATGTATAACTAAAGGCCATATAGACACAGGTTTCCTTGTTGGGATCCCCTGAGAACACCGGCTTGTGATAAGTAGTGTCTATTTCCGGTAGAATAACCTCAGCTCCGGAGAACGGATTTAGTAGGGAGATCCTTATACTATATAACAACTTGCAGGAATGTGATTTTACGAAAATCAACCAATCCTCAAACGATCCCCATATCAATCCCGCATTAGCCTTTGGCATCTTCATCTTCCAAAGTTTATTCTCTAATACGCTGAAGCAACGTTTTGGTTCAGAACCAGTCTCTTTCGACATCACTAGCCATGGAAATCCACGTAATGGATTACGATAATCCATCATCATCGATGTTTGTTTCTGAAAACTCCTCCATGGCTTACAAACATTGCTGAATGATAGAGACTCACATAGAGATAGCTTATCTGAGATTGTTGCAATGACATTCTCAGGGAGTCTCGACCAATCACGACTAGTCATTTTGTTCTCGCCTCGGAGATGATTATTGTTCTGGATATCCATAACAAGCTCAGTTATGTATATTAATACTGCTCCTGCAAGCAACAAGAATTACAACCGGAATGTAAGATACATCTAATTTGATTTTTAAACGAACACCTTAACTGCAGAATCATAATTAAACAAACAAAACAAATCTTAGTATTAACATAATTCTAGAAAATTAAATCCCATCTAGCCTGCACTCATCTGACCCAGAAAATACATTACCAGATAAAAAACAGATCAGAATGGGTTTTTGAAATTACATCACCGCCACACACACAATCTAACAAATCAGCAGGTAAAAAAAGATTATACAAATCATTATCAATCGAAGAGCAAACAAAGAATTAACACTATAATTTGCTTTTACATTAGTTTGAGTAGCAATCGAAGAACACAGCGCACACAATTGTAGGGTTTTTTTTTTTTAAAAATTTTTTTTTTGTGAGCTACATTTGAGTAGATTTGTTAATATTTTATTGTTAATTAATTAATTACTTAACTATTTAATATTTTATTTTTAAAATTTTTAAAAATGAAAAAAAAAAAAAAAATTGGTTTTTATTTTTTTTTTATTTTTAATTTACCACCACCACCACATTGTAAAAAAAATGAAAAAAAATGTACCATCACCACATTGTTAGTTGTTACAGAGCTGATAAGTAATCAACAATGGTCACAACTGAAAATCCATCTAGAAACCACCACAAACCCCACCACAGTTCTTCAACAACTCTTCAATTCAGGGGCTGATACAGAGCCGATTCTCAGTTACTTCCATAGTTCTATTGGTTGACGAGAGAATTGAAGATCACATTTACTTTGGAACACACTTGTAAACTGTTACACTCACTAGCAGCTGCCAAAATGTACTCAAACATCAAGAATCTGTTGAATGGCCTTGTCAAAAATGAGAGCTTTTGTTCTATTTCTTCGATTTTTCGTGCATTTTCATCGTGTAGTGGTGATGGCCTGTGTATATGTTGGTGGTGGCTTATGTGAGAAACAAGAAACACCATGATTGATGATTATTGCAAGAGCAGGAAAACAGAGGATTTGTTCGCGCTGCATAACTGTATACTAGACAGAGGGGTGTTGCCAAACACTGCAACGTATAACAGCTTGATTGGCGGTTTATACATCAAGGGAGATATCGAAGGAGCTAAGAGGCTAAAAAACGAATGGGCAAACAAGGGTCTGAAAGCTGATCATCTTGTAACTTGTAACAGTTTTTGATAGGTGCAATATTGTTTAAAGAAGGGGAGTATTCAAAATTGACAACATAAGTCTTGGATGAGATGTTACAGGCTTTGAATCTGGAGAAAGGCTAGGTTTCTGAAGAAAACAAGCTACGAGATAGTTAACGAGACAATGTTTCTGAAAGATTTCATCATGTGCGTGTGGTCTCATTTGTTGCACAATGTGTAGATTGTAGATGTGACTTGTTGCCTGTGGGATGCTGCAATCTTTGCTTTGCGGTTCTTTGGAGTTTGTCAAAGGCTAGTTTTTTTTTTTTTTTTTTTTTTTTTTGGTAGTCTAACTTGCAGTTTAAATTTGATGTAATGTATACCATAGGAATGATTCATGCTATCAAATTTTTTTGGAAGTGAAGCACATAAATATTTGCTTTTGTAATAGTTTTTTTTATAATTTTTTTAAATTTATGATTTAGAATACAAATTATTTTCAATATAAAAATATAAAATTATTAAAAATAGTGTTTTTGATCTAGCTTAATCATTTCTTTTATCGTGAACTCTTCTATTCTTCACCTATGACAATTGCACGAATATAGAAAGAAATCAAAAAAACAAAATCCATACCATAACATAAAGATGTAAAGAAAAATATAAAGCATATTGATGTAAAGATATATAGGAAACATATTATTGGGCGAACTCTTCCGTTCTTCCGTTCTTCTCCTTTGCCAATTGCACAAATACCGTATTACAACAAGCTGTCGAGGTTTCATAGTTTGTACATGTTTACTGTTTAGAATGCCATTGTTTTTGTTGGTTGGTTTTTCAAGCTATCATTGAGGTGAATTGTATTGTATTGTTTAATGAGCAAATGTACCACTTGTTGAATATTTCAACAGCATCTGCATTTCTTAATGGATACAGAAACAAAATGATAGTTCTGCATTTAGTTTGAGATTTTTAATTTCCTCCGATATTTTATAATTTTCATATAAATTGTATCACCAACAAATTAAATCCATCCAAAAAATCAATCATATTACCCACCTTTAAGTGTTATCTCACAACACATATATATATATATGGAGAGAGAGAGAGAGGAGGTTTTAGGCACATTTTGATCGGTTTTTTGAAATGTTATATAATACAAAATAACGAACCGAATGACCTGTGATTTTATGTAAGTTCATATCAAAAGTGTGATTGGGAAAGGCACATTTCGATCGGTTTTTTGAAATGTTACATAATACAAAATAACGAACCGAATGACCGATCATCACCTACAGTGTGATTTTATGTAAGTTCATACCAAAAGTGTGATTGGGAATTACATAATGAGCTTGAAAACTAGTACTTAAAATAAAAAAAATAAAAAAATAAAAAAAAAAAAGAAAAAGAAAAAAGATGAGCTTGAAAATTCATGACCACACAATTTAACGCTATTTATGTGCTACACCTCTCAACATATAAAAATAAAATATAAAATATAAAATAAAAAAACAAAAAAAAAAACTTGTTATGTGTGACATACTGACATGCATGAATAATGTTGTGGGAATATCAAGTACTCTTTCAAAAGAAAAGTACTCCTTGTAGAGTTGTGGGTGCATGAATAATATGGTTTTATTTATCTATAGTATTCCCTTATTTTAACATTAAAAAAAATATATTTAAAATACTTTTGAAAATGATGTATTATGGTTATATTAAAAAAATGATATATTATGGTAAAGAGCTAGTAATATATTAGTCAACAAAGAATAAATCTAAATTCCTTTCAGTTTCAAATGTAATTATTTAAAATTATTTTAGCTTCTAAATTAATAATAAAACGAAATATCTACGCACATAATGTGAGCGGAATTTGAACCAATATTAGTACACAACCATACCAAAATTAACAAAATAACCCATAGCAGATGTTCCCACATTAAGGCCTAAACTCATCAAGGTACCAGGACATGGGTGCAGTTAACCAGACAGGAGTCCTCCTATCTATATTGGCATGATATGAAAAGCTTTCAGAACCGCCGTTTCCGTTGCCGTTGCAGTCACCGCTATTTAACCTGAAAATTCCCCAATCATCGATCTCGGAACATGAAAGTTTATGGTCCCTATCAACCCAGCTCCGAGGCCCAAAATTCATTAGTAAAATAGATGCAATTTCCCTTGTTAACTTCCAATTCCTTGGTAGAATAACATCTTGTACAATTCCTACCTAAAAATATACAAAAATCTCCTAGTTTATCCAATTCCACCCATTCCATCGGATCGAAATCTAACCGAAATACCTTGAAGTCGTAAGTCTCTATATATATTTTCCTCATAAATCTTGTGATGAGGAGAATCTCCCCACGAAACTCCACCAAATAGCTAAAGATTTGTACATTTAAATCGCTATTTATTGGTATATCAGGAGACATTTTAACTTTATAAAATCGAGTGTTGATCATCATCAGATGATCAGTGATCAAAATCGACACTTTGCACTGTTGAGTAGGCATAGACAGCATCTACCACTCCAATGTTGTATCCCTTCGTCAGAAAATAAAAACTTCCATTAAAGGAGATTAAATCCACAAGGACATCAGTTTCTTCCTCCAAATAAGAACCCAACCAATCTTTTGCTCCCAGAATCCATGCGAAAAAAGCCCTGGATACATAACTAAAGGCCATATAGACACAAGTTTCCTTGTTGGGATCACCTGAGAACACCAGCTTGTGATACCTAGTGTCTGCTTTCGGTAGAACAACCTCAGCTCCGGAGAATGGATTTAGTAGGGAGATCCTTATACCAAATAAGATCTTATCGGAAGGTGATTTTGCCATAACCAACCAATCCTCAAACGATCCCCATATAATTAATCCCCTATCAGCCTTTGGCATCTTCATCTTCCAAACTTTATTCTCTAATACGTTGAAGCAGCGTTTTGGTTCGGAACCCATCTCTTTCGACATCACAAGCCATGGAAATCCACGTAATGGATTACGATGAATCGTCAATGTTTCTTTCTATAAACTCCTCCATGGCTTACAAACATTACTGAATGATAGAGAGTCACATAGAGATATCTTATCTGAGATTGTTGCAATGACATTATCAGGGAGTCCCGACCAATCACGACTACTTTTTTTGTCCTCGCCCCTGTGATGCTTATGCTTCTGGATATCCATAACAAGCTCAGTTATGTATATTAATATTGCTCCTGCAAATATAAGGTGATAAAAGTAAGCAGTATAATTGTGGGTTGCAACAAGAATTACAACCACAATGTAAGATATAACGATAATAATTTCCCTGAACAAATAACTATTTTTTTTTTTTTTTTAACACCGGAGTTTATTCATATACAGCTAAGCTGAAGAACTAGACCAAGCAAAACATGCAACTGCAAAAACCCTCCAAACAGACTAAAACACACAACCAAATATAAAAACAAAAAATAATAAATAAATAAATAAATAAAAATTAAAACCGCCATACCTGAAGAGGGAGAAAAAACAGAGGAAGTGCATGTGAGTTGACGGCCGGCGGAAGAAGAACGCCCGGTCACTTAAGAGTGAAAATCTAGGGTTTTTATCAAATAGCATGTACGGGCTCGGAGACTAGATTTCAACCGCGATCAAAGAAAAAAAATAATATAATCTAGCCTTATGATGAACTCTTGAATAAAATCTCTCTCAAAATATAATTTGAATGCATAACATAAGTAATCAATTAAAAATTTGATAATCCATAAATAAGACACCATTTATAAGTAATCCTATATATCTAATTCCATAAGGAACCCTAATTGGAATCCAAGAAACTTTAGGAAAAAGAGTCCACAAACACAAAAGGAGTTTGGTTGGATTTTTAAAAAATCTCTATTTGTAAAAAGTTTACAAATAGAGGCTTTTGACAATATATATATATATATATATATATATATAGTTGTTTGGTTTGTAATTAAAAAAAAAATCACTTTTATAAAAAAAAAAAAAAAAAAAAAAAAAAATGTCTATTTAGATTTGAAAAAAATCTAGGGTTTTTAGCAAAATTGCCCTATTTTATGGACAGAATTGCAAATCTACCCTAAAAACCAAATTATTTGCAAAACTACCCTAAAATGACCTCAATACCCTTTATCATAACTACACACCATTTACTAACTACATTAATTACATTTACTAACCACCAACCAACAATTCACCAACCCTTAAAAAAAAAAACTAACAATTTACCAACCAAACCATTAACTAAACAACATCTAACTTATTATTTTTTTTTCTACATCATCTAACCTTTTTTGTTTTTTGTTTTTTTATCTCTACATCACCTTTCCTTTTCATATTTAAAGTTTTTAAAAACATTGGAGAATGGTTTGAAGTTGTTTGAAGGGGTAAGTATTACTTTGTAAAATTATTTTTTCAACCTCCTAATTAATTTGTTTTTTATCCGAAAATGTTTTAAAATGTATGAAAAAACCATCGGGTCGGGGGGACCGACATCGGGTCACCCCTGACCCGACAGTTTCTTACTTGAAAAAACCGTCGGGTCAAGGGTGACCCGATGTCGGGCTACCCCTATCTCGATGAAAAAAATCATCGGGTCAGGGGTGGCCCGACATCGGGTCACCCCCGACCGACGGTTTTTCAAATTAGTTTTGAAAAAATGTCGGGTGACCCGACGGTTTTCAAATTAGTTTTGAAAAAACCGTCGGGTCAAGGGTGACCCGATGTCGGGCCAATGACCCGATGATTTTTCATCTCGGGTCACCCTGACCCGACGGTTTTTCAAAACTAATTTGAAAAACCGTCGGTCAAGGGTGACCCGATGGTTTTTGAAATTAGTTTTGAAAAACCATCGGGTCCGGTGACCGATGTCGGCCTACCGATGAAAAAAATCATCGGGTCAGGGGTTGGCCCGACATCGGGTCACCCTTGACCCGACGGTTTTTTCAAAACTAATTTCAAAAACTGTCGGGTCATGGGTGGCCCGACATCGGGTCACCCCTGACCCGACGATTTTTCAAAACTGTCCGAATTTTTTTTTTAATGAAAATTTTTGTTTTTTCCATGAAAATTTTTGTTTTTTCCATTTATGTTCTTTGAAATAATGAATATTTTAATAATTGATAATATTTGTTTAATTATTTTTCAGGATTGACGATGAAGAATGTGCATTTGGTTTTGAATTGGGGTGGAGAATGGAAAAATCATCACGGTGAGTATTGGTATGAAGGTCGAAGAGCGAAGGCGTTTGCTTTTTCAAGGGATTCAAATTTTGATCAATTGTTAGATAAAGTGTACAATGTAACCGGAATTGATAGAGATCATTATCGGGTTAGTATGACAACTCTTCCACAAACTTTTCGTCCTAGCATGCCAATTGAGATTGTTGATGATGAGGATGTTGCATTGTTGCTTCATCGAGAGAATGTTGACCCATTAGTTTGCATTAGTGTTGAAGAAATTGGTCATGAGTCTCCAGAAATGAAATATAAACCACCAGAGTCTTATCACAACATACACCATACAACTACTCACCATGAATTTCATCATGCACACAAAAGCAATATACATGTCAATACTATGGATGAGTCACAAAGGTCGGATGTACCTAATATGGCTGCCCATTTGGATGATATTGGCAAGGGATTCACACCAATTGCCAATATTGATACATCTCCTTCTCGTCATTTGAGTTTTGAAGATACTACGGGTAACCAACATATTCCTGAGCATGATGAAACAGAACCACAGTTTAATTACAATCACGAGGGAGCTCCCAATCGGTATGACGAGCAGTTTGCCCATGTCCAAAGGCTTGTTCCACCTCCATGTGCATTTTATTCTATTAATTCTGGTGAAGTTGCACCCAGACCGGTTACTATGCGTCTTGAAGTGGGTGAATTGTTTCCAAGCAAGAAACAACTACAATCGCAAGTAGGTAGTTATGTCCTTAACAACGGGTTCCAGATCAGGGTGTTCAAGTCCGATACAACACGGTATCAAGTTCGATGCATTGTTGAGGATTGTAATTGGCGACTGCGTGCGGCTAAGGTTCATAATTCAGATTATTTTCAGATTAGAAAATTTGACAATCAGCATACATGCTCAACAGAAGCACGATTTCCGCATCACAGGCAAGCAAGTGCACGAGTTATAGGGGAACACATACAAGAGAAATTCCGTGATCACCGTTTATACAAGCCCAAGGAAATTATACACGACATGCAAAGGGAGTTTGGCATCTCTTGTAACTACCACAAAGGGTACCGTGCTAGACATATTGCCTTAGAAGAGGTTCAAGGAACACCGGTTGAGTCTTACCGTATTTTGCCATCATACTTATACATGTTGAAGCAAGCAAATCCTGGGACTGTTACAGACCTCCACACAGATTCGTCTAACAGGTTCATGTATATGTTCTTTTGCTTAAAAGCTTGTATAGATGGTTTTCTATCTTCAATTAGACCGGTCATTGCTATTGACGGGACTTTTTTGAAAGGTCCTCATAGAGGGGTCTTATTTGTTGCTGTGTGTATGGATGGCAATGATCAAATATTTCCTCTAGCTTTTGGTGTTGGTGATTCGGAGACAAATGAAGCTTGGGAATGGTTTTTAACTAGGTTGCATAAAGCCGTTGGCGAAGTTGATGATTTGGTTATCATTTCCGACAGAAAAGGCAGTATCATTACCGGTGTAGAAAAAGTGTTCCCAAATTCATTCAATGGGGCATGTGCGGTACATTTAGAACGAAACATGGTTGGTCACTATGGTAGGAATAAGGCACTTAAACAGTACTTCGAACGGGCAGTCAGGGTGTATCGGGAAAGTCAATTCTTGCAACATATGGAACAACTGAAAAATATTAATTCCGAAGCAGCTCAGTATGTCACGGATGCCGGGATTGAGCGTTGGGCTCGAGCATACAGTCCAAGAAAAAGGTACAAGTTAATGTCAACCAACATTGCAGAGGCCATGAATAATGCAATTAAAGAATGCAAGGAATTGCCTATTACTGGAGTGATTGATTACATCAGAGGGGTTCTTCAGTCTTGGTTCCATGATCGACGCACAGCTGCACTTAAACTTACAACTCAGTTGACAACAGCCGCGGATGTAGCCATCGGTGTCAAGGATGAGAAAGCACGATATATGCGGATCTACCCCATCACATTTTACACGTTCCTTGTTAAAGATGGGAATTTAGATGGAAATGTGGATTTGACAGTAAAAACCTGTACCTGTAAAGAATTTGATGTTGACCAACTTCCATGTGCACATGCATTAGCTTGCATTAGGTTACGGGGATTTTCATTTGTTGATTATTGTTCTCCTTATTACTCTAGTGTGTTCTTGGTTACAGCATACAGTGGGGAAATACATCCCGTTGGACAACCCAGTGAATGGTTGGTTCCTGAGGATATTGCATCAAAAATTGTTCACCCACCAGTAGGTCGTCGTGGTCCTGGAAGACCTAAAAAGAATCGCACTCCCTCATTTGGTGAGGAAGTAACTCAAAAGAGATGCACCACTTGTCATCGTGTTGGTCACAATAGTCATACATGCACCTATCCGAAGTCAAGTAGACCATCAAGTGGTATGGGAAGTACTAGTGAAATTGGCGAGGCAAGCGGAACACATGATGTTGCATAACAAATGTATTTGAATTATCTTTTATTTTAGCATGTGTTATGAACATGTATTATTATATTATCTTTTAACATGTGAACTTTTGTTATTATATTTGTTATATCAAGTGTAGTATTGAAATGGTAATATTTACATGTATAAAGTGAACATTTAATGTGAACTTATTGTACTATATTGTGATTAGTAACGGGTAGTATTGAAATGGTAGTATTTACATGGCATATTTAAGATTTTGTACATAATTTACGAAATTTTGACAGGGTTTCATTTGAAATTTCAAAAAAATCCATGCATTTTTTTGGTACCTGCAAATTTAACACTTCTAGTAACCACACAAGTCTCTACACCATTCACACAAATCACAGCCACAAGTCTCCACATCAAGTTGCACAACAAGTTGTATATACATATTGCATTAGGGTGATTACACATCAAGTATGATGTAAATTATACTTATACCGATCATTCATCATTTACATATTTAACTCTATCATTTACATAAGGTACTTCTTTTGAATTCTGGAATATTTCTGTTGCTATTTTAACTCTAAAGGGTTCTCCGTCCTTTTCATCAAAGTTGAATTGTTTTCTTGCCCATCGGTACTCCAAGAATTTGAGCGTAAAAACCCCACAATCGGACCTATTTCAGTATAAACATTCATTATTAAAAACAATAATATAATATAAGACAAACTATAACCATCAAGAAATAAACATAGACATACTGATTTCCTTGACGTGGAACCCCTTTTTCGGGTCTTTCAACCGTAAATGACGAAGGATCGGTATAAATATCTGGCATCCCATGCACCAATAAAGATGGCAACATCTTTCTAAGACAAGTTGCCCACTTTAGTATTTGATCAACACTATATGCGTCAGGCATTGAGTCATATACTTTGATGACCCGCTCATTCAAGTCCACCTCTACCGCAACCCAATGATTTTTGTTCACATTCGCAGGAAACAAAATCTGAGAAATCAAGAAACAGTCGAATGAATGTGTACTAAAGATTAAATAACAACATATTAATCTGGAAATTACTTACAGTGTTGACTGTCTGCCAATGTTTCGAAGCATGCAAAGGTTCATGTCCAATAATGTAGTCTTTCATTGTGTTGTCCCATTGGTAGGTTTCATGCTTGAATTGTTTTTTACCCTTAGTTGCAATTCCCCACCTTCCTTCAATTTTAGTCTACAAAACATATAAGCTTAATTAGGTAAATGCGAAATAGAAATGAAAAACATTGTTGTCAAAAATATATAAACCTGTACCATAAATGTGTAATCCAATAACACAATGTTCTGCTTGTATAACTGATGATTGTAATAGGCACGCCGTCGCATTAAACGACAATATGTCTCTATATGCTGTCATGAAACAAATCTGTTACCAAAAAATGAATAAAGTAGAGTAAATATGTCTGCAATATACGGTGGTATTTTCTTACATCTCCCTCTAGCCACCCGTCTGGAGATATCAACCTTTCAAACCAAGCTGGCTTAGCTTCGAGCAAACCCGTGTTCATGCTACAGAGGTTGAACAATTAAAAACTTGTTAAAAGAAATGAAAGTAGGGATTACAATAATAATACATTATTTAACTGACCAAGTATTCTTGTTGTCACTTATCCATGCTTGCATTGAACGTACAATTTCATCATCCACCTTGCTATCACTTCCGAATTCGGGCAATTTCGGTTTTCGAGGCTTCTTCACTGTGGGATCAATAAACGGGCTCACGGTAACGGCAGACCGCTTACGATCTCTAGGTACTCTTATGGTCAGCTTCGGTGGTCTTGTCAACTCCTTAACATCTTCACTTGTCTCAGACACGACGACAAATTCAGGAGACTTAACACTATGGGGAACTGAAGGTTGATAGTCTTGGATGTAATTATCGTGGCTAAAATCTGTGGTATTTTCTTCATTTAACTGCATCAAATTTAAATCATATTTGTTAGAACCAATTACGTATTTTAGGAATTTACAAATGAAACCAACATGTACCTTTTCAGCCACTTTGTTCAAACATATAAGCTCCGTCAAGCGAAGGAATCCCATTCGCATCTCATCCATCACTAAATTTTGCATGGAAGTCATCTGATCTTGTATATCTTTTTGTTGTGCTTGCATAGCATTTTGTTGTGCTTGCATAGCATCCAACCTTTTGACAACATGCTCAAGTGTAATCGGTCCTTTGTTTTTTCCTCCGACTTCAACTTTTTTAAATGTTTTGGTTGGATGATCTCCTTCAATATCACCAACGTCATCCTGAACATCATCCTCAGCATCATCATCAACATTATCCTCAACATCATCCTCACCGACACAACCGTCAACATTAGGTGATAGATATTTCAGTTTATCTACACTTGACCAATACGGCATCCTTGTTTCTTCATCAGTAGGGCCAAGAGTTCTGTATATGGTTATCTGCATTTTTTTTTCAAAATATATTATTACGGTGTAATCCCTAAAAAATAACAAATCCAAATAATTTTAACTGAAACGACAATATTCAAAACTTACATTTTTGAATTTAAATATGGTTTCCTGAATATCTGCATACGAAGGAGTTCCCGTGCATTGCCAATTCAAAATTCTGGGAGCGACACTGTTCACTCTAAAGGCGTGGCCAAGTGTGACCCATTTGGGTATTGCTTCGACTGCCCACACCTGAAAAAGAAGAAAAAATTGATAGTTAAGTTATCGTTTGGAAACATGCATGTTGTCTAAAATGAATTTTATTAAAGCTCATCAATTAACACGCATCACCTGAAAAGCCGTCAGAAACCCATAAACATTGTATCTCTCCACTTTTCTTCTAACTGGAACATCGACATTCTCCTCCAATTTATCATCACCACTGAACTTAATCTTGAATTTATCATCACGACCATGAAGACAAGTAGAAAGGGAGTTAAATGTCCTCGCGTATATGAATGAGCCCCATGGAAACTTATTAAAAGCCTCTAAGTCATCAACTAATTCTAATGCCCAATATAGAATGCTAGTTCTATCGTCCTTCCCAACCAACGTCATCTCCAACAAAAGTATTAATGCCAACTTCACAACATCATCATCACTAATTTTATTATTAGGACCCAAATTCTTAAACCAATCAACAATCATTTTAACCTTCACTTTACTACCTTGGAAATAGATTTGACGGAGTCTACTGTTTTTTCGTTTGAAAAACTCCGATGTGAATTCAAAGTATTCTGCAAAGGCTAGCCCACTAACCAAATAAAACTCCACTGGACTAAACCGTATCAACCCGTTGCCAACATGGTACCATAAAGAAGATGCATTATCATCGGCATTCTTAAAATGACACTCCCTAAGCAAGATATGGTGGCAAAATTGCCCAGACAACACCATATCGCTCACATCCAAAAAATGACCGAAACATGTCGTTTTAAACAACTCAAGTTGTTTTGGTGTGAGATGCGACTTAATAAGCCTTATACTCTCCCAATTACAATGCCCACTAACTCGAGAAGGAAAACGGTCACATTCCTTAATCTTGAGGGATTCAAGTAATTTGTTCCCACTCATAATTATCAACCTAAAGAAATTTCATAATAAGCATGTTGTTAAAACAATTATTCTAAAAATGTATAATAATAAATATTACATTTATCCATATGCCTTTTCAGGAGACCAATTATCCATATGCCTTTTCAGGAGACCAATTTCTGAGTGGGGTGCACAGACCACCAATCAGTTGGTTGAGTTCATAAATCATATTATCACAAATGACTTTGTAGTTTATGTTTTTGACCATCTTTTAAGACAAAAACCCAAATGCAAACATATTGTTAATAAATTAATGAATTAGGGCATTGCTTTCTATTTATGCAAACATATATAAATTATATACATATTTGTAAAACAGGGCAAGAACATAGAGAACAAAACAAAGCCAAGACAAACTCTAACGGACAGAGCAACCATAGCAGGCCAAAAACGCACAACAACAGAAGACAAACAAACAAACACCACACCCAGGAAAACACAAAACAGGGCAGGAACAGAAAAAACAACACTAAATTCACATCTAGTGCAGAATATATACAATAAATTGGCAGAAATTGTTGATTTCCCAAAACTAAAGAACATTTGATTTCCCACAAAATAACGACAGTAAAGCATTAGCAGTAAATCGTTGATTTCCATATGTCAAATACGATTCCATAACCAAAAAACCTTCAAATTAGAACAGAAACAAAGAAAATGACACATGCGACAAAATTACCTAAAAAGTTATGGATCGGAGCTTGACTGACTCGGTCCCCAGCTCTGGGTTGACTGAGTTCGAGTGTGTGGTTCAAACGAAAAGCTTGCCTTACTCAGTCCCTTTCTATGGTGGCTGGTGTCAAGACGATCTGGAAATGATGGCGATGGTGGCTGGTGTTGCGACGACCTTGCTGCTCGACCGGAATTGATGTCGGGTGAGGGTGGCTGGTGTTGCGATGAGCTTGCTGCTCGACTGGAATTGACGACGGGCAAGGGTGGCTGGTGTCGCGACGAGCTTGCTGCTCGACCGGAATTGATGTCGACCGTGGCTGGTGTCGCGACGAGCTAGAATGACGCCGTCGATCGACTAGCTGGAATGTCACCGCCGATCTCGCTTAGAAGAAGTTGTCGTTCGACCGTGGCTGGTGTTCCGACGAGCTGGAAATGACGCCGACGGTGGCTGGTGTCGCGACGAAGACCTTGTAGCTCGACCGGAATTATTGTCGGGCGAGGGTGGCTCGATCGGGATGGCTGGACAGATGGGTATTGACGTCGGGAGAGGGTGGTTCGATCGGGATGGTGGGTTTTGTCGGGATAGGTGGCCAGCTGAAACTGAATTGGGGATTTAGGGCATATCTAGTCAATTGTAAGAAAGGGTAGGACAGTAATTTCAGGGTATATTTGCAATTAATTTGGATCTTAGGGTAGATTTGCAATTCAGTCCCTAAAATAGGGCAATTTTACTAAAAACCCAAAAATCTATTTAAAAATCTCCTCCTAATGAGCATTTGACTAGTAGAGGTTTAAACTCTACTAACCTTTACTAAATTTAAAATAGACGGTCTCAAAACAAAACCAAACAACTCTAAACAAACAAACAAACAAACAAACAAACAAAAAAAAAAAAAACTCAAATAGAGGTTTGTAAAGCTTTTGAGCCAGTAGAAAGTCCAACCAGAGCACTTAAAACCATTTAAAAACCTATTGTCAATTTTTTAGAAAGTTATTTGATGAATCAAATATTGGCTATAACATGGCTGAGCAAGTCACGAATTGACTCAGGACGTTACCCACTCAACCCAGAGTGGCACGTCACAAGTCTTCAACTCTTATAATGCTTCTGTTGTTTGAGCTTAATAAGTTGGGGTGTTTGGCTATGGTGCATTTAAAATCTTATAATGTTTATATTATTTGAATGAAAGTTCCGATTGGCTGGGTTATTTGGCTATGATGAATATAATTTCTTGTAATGTTTGTATTGTTTGAACATGATTGGCTGGGTTGTTTGGCTACGGTGGACTTAAGCTGTTATAATGTTTCTATATATTGTTTGAATGAAAGTTCCTAATTGGCTAGGTTGTTTGGCTTTGTGTTATATATATATATATATATATATATATAATAAAATAATAATAAAAAAAGGGGTTTTCACGTTAAAACATTTATATCCAACTAACTACTGTTCTGTAGATTGAGTCAAAGTGTTTTCAAGATAAAGTTTTTAAACTTTGTTTCTCTTTAAGTATTTATTTACAGTTTTAATCTCTTTCAAAACTCTTTATTTTTTTTTAGCATTAAAATATCTCATTAACAAAGATCGACTACATACGTAGGAAAATGAGTTTATTTATATATATATATATATATATATATATATAATTTTTGCCGACATACACATATTTTTACCAAATTCTTTTTAAATGAGTTTTTGCCTTTATTTGAACTTTATATTTAAAAGCTTATATATAAATTCGGTCCTTTTGTGCTTTTGTAATGCAAAGCTATTGTTATATATATTTTTTGAAAGTAATGTTTTAGTTCAACATCAATAGTAAATGAAATGTGAAATGAAATGGTGATCACCGGTGATAATGTAAAATACAGCGTGCATGATAAATGAAATAATATGATTTTAGTTTCATACCAATTTTTGAAAGGTAAATGGCCGGATCACTGGGGGTATTGGTGACACTGCTTCACTTGAGCTTATTTTTATGAAATTGAGCTTATTTTTATGAAATTGTATTAATCGTTATTGTACAATGAAAATATTACATTTGCAAGTTTATAACTTGTATCTGAATATTTCATTTTTACATTTATATATATACTCTTTAAATGTTAATGTAAATGTTATAAATGTTTTCAATTATGTATTATGCAATACTTATTGAACTGACAACTCACCCCTTTTCATTTAACATTTTACAGACTGAGTTTATTAAGAGCTGACCGCTAGGGCGATAGACTTTCAGGAGTTGGAAGTGATTGAGATTTTATGTAATTTTTTCCTTTGTTTTGTTACCTAGAATTTGAGCTTAGATTCTCAGTATTGTCTTAATTTTCTTTAGAGTTGTTTGAACTTTATTGATGGTTTTATTTGGAGAATGGTTTATTTGGAGTTATTCAATGATTATTAGTTTCTCTTGGGTGAAGTAATTAATGGTTTATGTCACAACATTCCATATCAAGGTGTTTAATTACTCTGAGTTTTGGGGTGTGACATAAACTCTTGTAATGTTTATGTTGTTTGAACCTGATTGACTGGGTTGTTTGGCTATGATGGACTTAAACTCTTGTAATGTTTTTATTGTTTGAATGAAAGTTTTTGATTGGCTGGGTTATTTGGATATTATGAGCTAAAACTTATCTCGATAATCATATCTTGTTCATTGTATTTATTAGATGTTGGCTGATCCGTTTAATGTGTTGAACTTTTGGTGTTTTTATTAGATGGTGATTGAGGCGACAGCCCTTAACTAGACAAAGATCTTCATTGAAATTTCATTTGTTAAGTTCAGAAGAGCTTCAGTAGGGAAAGACAAGAGACAAATTTTCAATCAGCTAGGTTTGGTCGATCCTAACAGATAACTAATGGAGTTGTACGTGAACCTACAAGATCTAAACATTCATCTCAATCAACTCTGTATGGCATTTGCAAGTTTTTTTGGTTTCGTACAACTACATGAGCAACATGCAGAAGGCGATGCAAGTATTAGAGAGATGGCTCTTAAGCAAACCACTTCGCCATAGTAACACAAATAATATGACTACCACTCTAAGGCTTGAACTCGGCTGACCTGATTTTATCACGTCTCTTCTTACAGACATAAAAGATAGAATTATCCCAGTTCGTGATGCCTTTAATTTCTTGGTTGACGTGATTGAGGAGCACAACCTCTTTTAGTTGAGGTATGTTCAAATGTTCTATGACAGTTTGGCTATAATGAACATAAACACTTGTAATGTTTCTATTTTTTAAACCTGATTGTCTGGATTGTTTGACTATAGTGGACTTAAACTATTATAATGTTTCTATGATGGACTTAAACTCTTGTAATGTTTCTATTTTTGAATGAAAGTTCCTGTTTGGCTAGGTTATTTGGCTATAATGAACTTAAACTCTTGTAATGTTTATGTTGTTTGAATCTGATTGGCTAGGTTGTTTAGCTATGATGGACTTAAACTCTTGTACTGTTTCTATTGTTTGAATGAAAGTTTTTAAATGGCTGGGTTGTTTGTCTATGATGAACTAAAACTTGTCTCGATAATCATATCTTGTTCATTATATTTATTAGATACCGGCTGATCTGTTTAATGCTTTGAACTTCTGGTATTTTTATAAGATGGCGGCTGAGGCGGCGACCCTTAACTGGATAGAAATCTTCATTGTTATTTCATTTGTTAAGTTTAGAAGAGCTTTCGTAAGGAAATGCAAGAGACAAATGTTCAATCTGCTAGGTTTGGTCGATTCTAATAGACAACTAGTGGATTTATACGTGGACCTATAAAATCTAAACATTAATCCCAATCAATTGTGTATGACATCTGTAAGTTTTTTGGTTTCGTACAACTACGAGGGCAACATGCAGTAGGTGATGCAAGTATTAGAGAGATAGCTTTTAAGCATACCATTATAGTAACACAGATAATATGATTGCTACTCTAAGGCTTGAACTCGACTGGCCTGATTTTATCACGTCGCTTCTTACGGACGTAAAAGATAGAATTATCCTAGTTCATGATGCTTTTAATCTCTTGGTTGACGTGATTGAAGAGCACAACCTCTTTTAGTTGAGGTTTGTTCAAATGTTCAATGACAGTTTGGCTATGATGAACAAAAACACTTGTAGTGTTTCTATTTTTTGAACCTGATTAGCTGGGTTGTTTAACTAGAGTGGACTTAAACAGTTGTAATCTTTCTATTATGGACTTAAACTCTTGTAATGTTTCTTTTTGAATGAAAGTTCCTGACTGGTTAGGTTGTTTGGCTATTATGAACTCAAACTCTAGTAATTTTTCTATTGTTTGAATCTGATTGGCTAAGTTGTTTGGCTATGATAGACTTAAACTCTTATAATGTTTCTATTGTTTGAATGAAAGTTTTTGATTGGCTGGGTTGTTTGGCTATGATGAACTAAAACTTGTCTCGATAATCATATCTTGTTCATTGTATTTATTAGATGCCGACTGATCCGTTAATGTTTTGAACTTTTGGTGTTTTTATTAGATGGCGGCTGAGGCGGCGACCCTTGACTGGACAGAGATCTTCATTGTTATTTCATTTGTTAAGTTCTAAAGAGTTTCAGTAAGGAAAGGCAAGAGACAAATTTTCAATATGTTGGGCTTGGTCGATCCTAATGAACAACTAATGGATTTGTTCGCGGACCTACATGATCTAAACATTCATCCCAATCAACTTTATATGGTATTTGCAAGTTTTTTGGTTTCGTACAACTACCGGGGCAACATGCAGGAGGAGATGCAAGTATTAGAGAGACGACTTTTAAGCAAACCACTTCGCCATAGTAACACGAATAATATGACTGCTGCTCTAAGGCTTGAACTCGGCTGGCCTAATTTTATAACGTCGCTTTTTATGGACATAACAGATAGAATTATCCCGGTTCACGATGCTTTTAATCTGTTGGTTGACATGATTGGGGAGTACAACCTTTTTTAGTTGAGGTATGTTCACATGTTTAATGACAGTTTATTTTGTATCTATTATTTTATTAACATTGTTAGTTTATGTTCTTATTAATGTATTCTACATGAGCTATTTTTTGCTATTGTATATACATCTATAAGAAATTTGTTTTGTAGGGTTGTTTTTTACTACGATAAGGATTGTATTTATAGCTAAAGGACGCAATTGAATCAATCAAGACTATATGCTTACTTTACTTACATTAGGTATGTTAAACAAATTGTTATGTTGAATCACAGTACAATGCTTGTACAAGTGGTTGTGAAGGCTGTAGTCTTATCTTGTAAGGAAATAATAACTGAAGTAAAGGATAATATTAAAGGTCTTTTTTGGTTGAGGTTTTTGTACAAATGTGTTGTAAATTGGTTGGGTTGAAAGTTACAGCACATCTGTACAAAAACCTATTTGGCTGAGTTGTAATACCTGATTTTGGTTAGGTTGTTTGGACTTAAACTCAAACTCTTGTGATGTACTTAAAACTCTTGTGATGTTGCATTTTACATTCATTATGTTAGAGATACTAGCATCATTTTTCAGGAAAGTTGTGAAGCCTTTGAAAGGTCGTTTAGAGATCTTTGTACATATTGGTGGTCTTAACACCCACCATACTCTAGGTAAAGAAATTTACGGATGATAAATATCTGTTTATATTAGTCAAAAATTGTAATATTTTTTTATGCCTATTTTCCCTAAGAATGGCATATTTGTTTTTTCTCTCTTTAGTATCTTTATGTTTGAGTTAAGATGGGTTGGCCGGTAGTGTGTCCCTTACACCTATGACACGAGATCGTGGGTTTGAGTTTCTCCCTCTCCCAAAAAAAAAAAAAATCAAATTATTGTAATATTTCAAATATATATATATATATATATATATATCTTATGTCTAATTATCCTCAAGTGGGGTTTAGAATTATTAATTAAAGCCAAATATATCTAAAAAAATCAAACACCGAATTGATCTAACTTCATATGTGCTTTCGAATAAGTACTTCTAGGGGTGGACGTTTAATGGATCGGTTCACTTTTCGAGTGAACCGATAAAAAACCAATAATATCCGGTTTTTGAAAAAGTGAACCGATCCGATAAAATTTAAAAGTGTGAACCGATTGAACCGGTTCGGTTCTGTTTTTTCGGTTTTGGGAACGAAACAAAGTAATAGACAGTATTGTTGTATATGTTTATCAATTCAGTTTCTAAGATTGTTCATTTCTTGGCCTTTTATTTTACTATTTATATTTGCATGGCATGTATCTTTTAGACTGTGTAACATTTAACTTGAGTATTTTTTTATTTATTTATATGCAATTTTTGTTTTTATAATGTGTCATTAATATTGTTTTGATTATAACACAAAACTGTTATCCTCTTAGATAATAACATTTAATGTAGTTTTTATTTATTTATATGCAGTTTTTCTTTTAGACTGTGTAACATTTAATTGTTATCTATCAATGTTGTTTTGATTATAACACAAATGAGTTTTTTATTATATACACCGGTTCTCGGTTCAGTTCACCGGTTCAAACCCTTGAACCGGAAACCGAACCGAAATATCTGGTTTTTAAAAAAACGAACCAAAACAAACCGAACCGAACCGATTAACAATGAAAAACCGGAAAAAAACCGATTGGACCGTTTCGGTTCATTGGTTTTTTGCCCACCCCTAAGTACTTCCATAATAATATGATACTTTATTTTATAAAATAAATAAATAATAGTATAAAATTAGGGATGGCAAAGGTCGGATCGGCATGCCCCAAACCTGAAACTCGATTTTAGGAAGTTGCTTCAAACCCAACCCGTGACCCTAACGAGTTTTTGATTTCTGCTCAAAACATGACCCGAATGAGATGGGGATGCCCCAAACCCAATTCGAACCGACATGTTTCATTTTTAAAAAATGTTAAAACAATTAAATATAAAATTTACCAAACATTTAAACTTTAGGATAGGAGTTTAAATTTAATATTCATTCAAATTTAAAATTACACTTAAATATTAAAATTTAAAGTTTAACGTATACTTAAAATTCATATATAAACTTAAATTTAATAGAAAACGGCATCTAAATTATATTAACCTTAAATGCAAACATAAAATACAATTAGACAAATACATAAAAAAGATTAGAGTTTGTTTTTCCCTTTTATATTTTTAATATTTTAAAAAATAATTATATAAATATCAGATCAACCAGGGCGGGTCAAGTCATAATGGCTCGATCCATACCCAACCCGGTTACAGATCGGGTCAACAACATTTGACCCATACCCGACCTGAACCTCGTTTTAAGTGCTTAAAACCCGAACCAAACGGATCGGATACCCGTCGGTCTAGGGATTTTTGCAATCCCTAGATACGATTTTTTTTCTGACTCTTATATATATTAACGTTCTTATATCATAATTATTATTATTTTATAAATAAAAAAATTTGGAATTTTACTATTAAATGATACTCCTAAAATTATTATTATTATTATTATTATGGGTTGTTTCTTTTTTCAACTTAACACGTAATGAGTCTAAAATGAATCTATTAAGTTGTTTTTTTTTTTTAAGTGATCAAATAACTTTAAAATACCCTAAAACAACTTACAATAAAAAATAAAAAAATCTCAACATTTCACTTAATTCCAAATAACTATATTGCATTAAAAATATTTCATTCAAAGATTATCCTTTCAAAGATAATCTTTCCAATATTACCATGATTATATATTATACAATTATTTTTTTTTTATTTGCATATTATTAATGATAAATAACAATTAACAAAATAAAATAAAAATATAAAAAACCTTAACCACAATATCATCTTCAAATCCATTGTTGAACCTTCAATTTTTATTTTGCCATGTAAAAATCAAAATCATTTCGATATCATTATTTATCATATTTAAATAACGAATATTCGAATAATATCTTATAAACAATTACATAAAAATGTTTTAGTATTTATTAAATTATTTTTATTTAATTGTTTGTATCATATCAAATTAAAATATATAATAATTAATAGTAATAAGGATATAAATATCAAATCATTTATTTTTAAATAATTTTATCTTTAAAATTAAAAATAAAAAACAAATATATCATTTGGTTCAATTTTTAGTCTCTATTCGGTCTTTGCGTAAAAAAAAAAAATCGACTTATTTTTTTCATTGTTGATTTTGACCATTTCAAAGTAAACGGTCAACGCCAATTCATTTAATTTTCCAAAACCCAAAAACGCTGCGTTTCAACTCCGCCATCAATCTGTCTGATCGAGAAAACATGAAGAAAAAAAAAAATCTGAGAATCTTCACTTGACACCAACTACAAGCAACTTCACATTTCACGCTTCGATTTCTCGAACTTAATAAACAAATCTTTCTCAGATCTCATAATTCGATTCGTTCCCGAACTATTTTCCAAACTAACAGCGAGTTCGAAATCGCGAAAATCACTGTAAACTATTAAATTAGGTTTTTTTTTTTTTTTTTTTTTTTCGCTTCTGTGTAACCATCCATGGCTCTCCTCCAGAACAAAAGAGTCCAACTTCTTCTCTTCATCGCTGGAATCGTCGTTCTCAGTATCACAGGTGCGTATAATTTGTTGTTATTGTGTGTGATTATAGTGTTTTAATTGTTGGATCACTTGGATATGTTTTGTTTTAGTTTTTTAATTAAAATGTTTGACTGCTACTTAAAAATTAGTTGGTACTTGTGGTGATTTTTTTTTATTTTATTAGTATTATTATTGAATTAGCTCGAAATTATGCAGACTTAATATAGGAATCAAAGTTAGTTCTTTTAATGAAATTCTGATAGAAAATTACAAAAATTCTGATACTGAAATTTAATTAGAGAGGGTGTGTTTTGGTTTGATTGTTTGGAAATTTTGTAGACTAAAATTTTATACTTTTTTTTTTTTTTTTTTTGGGAGAGATTATTGATTTGTTTTAGGATTAATGTGGGCGATTTCGGCATTTTTGAGTTATGTAATGTGAAGAGTGGTTGCTGTTTGTAGATTTGAAGTATTGGTGTATCACCATTTGTCTTAGTTTTGGGAGAAAATTTATTTGGATTTGGTTTTGGTTTTGGTTTTTGATTCAATTCCGGATCAGGGTTGGCGAATTTGAAAGCCTTTCGTTTGGGTTCGTTTGAATTGGTAGCTTCGTGGTTTGCTTTCTGTTTTCAGGGAGTTGAATATGATGTTGTTGTTATATATCTCCGATTGATGTATTGAATATTTTCCTATTTTGTGTGTTCTCGATATTAATATGGATTTCAATATTATAGACTGAACTTAATTGCAATTTTGTTGTTCATTTAGAATTTTGTATTTCTCAATTTGGACGTTTAATTCCCCCCAACCCCCCCAAGTGATTTATAAGTTGTTATGTGCACAGTGCACATATGACATTTGGTGTGTTTTTGGGCGTATTAGGATTCTGTGTGTATATCCGTGTGTGTGCTTGTGTGTGCGCTTATGTATTCTCTTGAGAGTTAGGCTCTTACCGTTTTGTTTGTGCAGCTGAAAAATGTCGGCAGCTGGTAGGGGAAGAGGGTTCATCCCAGAGTGGGCAGTTCACAATATTGAACTGTTTTGACATGGAGTCGGGGACTTTAGCATGTGCAGTGAAGGAGGGTGTGAAGCTTTATTTCTACAACATCAGAGCTGCTCATGTCGAGAGAGCAAGACATAAAGCGATTGAGACTGCTTTAGTTGATGCATTGTCACAGGGACTGCTTGCTAAAGATGCTGCCAAACAAGCACAGCAAGAAGGAGCAAAGGCAGCAAAGCTAGCGAGCCGCCAAGCCAAGCGTATAATTGGCCCCATTATCTCATCCGGGTGGGATTTTTTCGAAGCTATATACTATGGTGGTACCTTGACAGAAGGTTTCCTCAGGGGCACAGGCACTTTGTTTGGCGCATATGCTGGAGGATTTCACGGAGAGCAAAGGCTTGGCCGATTTGGTTATCTTGTGGGCAGTCATTTGGGCAGTTGGGTTGGTGGTAGGATTGGATTAATGGTATATGATGTAGCTAATGGAGTGCATTACTTGCTTCAGTTTGTTCAAAGTGAAGAAAGCGAAGTCCACGAGACACAGTTTGTCGAAAAACTCGAAGCTTCCGAGGACTCCTATGCTAACGAAGCTCCCGAGTTTACATATGAATCTCCTCCCGACGATAGCTCCAAAACATCGTACCATGATTATGAACTAAGGTGAACACATTCTATTCTCAAGATTGTATTGAATGTAGAAGTAATATAAGCAACAATTTAGTGAATCATTAAAACTTGTGTATAGATGTACCGATAATGTTGTTACAACTCTTGTTGGAATTCATTGTTCATGTCAGAGAAGTAGTTATTTGTATAAATATTATCTTTTGTTGGCACTGTGTTAATTCCGATCCCATTCAATATTGAATGGATTTGATGAATTAAAATATTTATACTTATTTATTTATATATATATACATAAATGTTCAAGTCGGTCCGATAGATGTAAACCATTAAATTTACATACCTTAACTCAAAGTGTATGCACTTGTCAAAGTTTCTCTATAATCAGTGGTTCACATACATTAGTATTGATGTAGTTATATCAGTGTATACTGATAAGAACGGGAACGTATATATATATATATATGAGTAGCGATATTTATACCCTTCAAAATCTGTATGTGCACCCCTTTTATAGGTACGTCCCATTACAATTTTTTTTAAATATGAAATCTTGTAATCACATCCCACACATTACAAAATATGTCATTTTAAAAATTTTTAAAAATATTATAAATAAAAAAGTTATAAAATATATCTAAAATATAAGTTTCTATTTTGCGTCAGATCTTTATTTTACATACGCATAAAAAAAAAAAATTGAGACATCTCCTACCCTACGTCTTTATCTTTCTAGAGAGAATGTGTTGGCTTTTTTTTTAATGTAAAATACAAAATTAAAAGAGTGAAAGGAGTCATACTCTTAAATTTTGGAGGCCATCTTTTTGTAATCTAATGAAATGATGGAGTGCCTCCTGCTCCATCTTTTCTGGTAGAATGATAATGATTTCCTCGCTTTTTGATTTGGATTTTTATTTTTCTTTATTATTTTTAATTTGATTTGTTTTTTTTTTAAAAAAAAAAATAAAAGATTTACTTAGTTAAAAATTTTGAAAATGTAAATAGTTATTGGTTTATCTTTGGAGATAGACGTTATTGGTCTATCTTGTTTCAGACACTGTTTTATTTTTACCCTCTTTTGTACCAAAAAAAAAAATTGAAAAAGTAAATAGTTATAAAATTTATTATATTGTTAAATAAAAATATTTAATTTAATTTTAGGATAATATTAAAATTTTAAAAATATATAAATTTAGAATGTATATATAATTTTAAAGAGGTGTAAATAGAGACAATATATATATTAACCGAGCAGATAACAGGATTATGGGCTTCATAGACAACACAAGGCATGGTTCAAAATGGGCTAAAATGTTATGGGCTCTTGCATGAGGTTCTATGTACCAGGATCCTAAACTATTACTAAGAATTCGTAAAAAGTAACCAGATTTATACGATTATATTTCTCTAAAATTGTATACACGTCTTTTAAATAAAATACATTATATTAGAATATCTCAAAAAAAAAAAAAAATAATGATAATAGGGAATACTAGTAGAATTAGGACCCGGTAAAAATAAATATGGTTCAAATATCTACTTCCATAACTAAAAAATATATATTCTCACGATATCCGTACATATCAATAATTGTGTCCTTCACCGGAAACGTTAAAGAGAAGGTGTACATTACTCTAACCAAGATGTGATGTGCTGCTTTTTCATTGTTGAAGATTTGGATTCTTTTTCGTGAATAGCATAGTTTATTGGTCTCAGTTATTAATTAAGCAATTTATAAGAAAGAACTTATTCTATTTTTAGGCTATCAAATTATTGTAAATGTCTTAGTCTTAATTCTTGAACAGTAAAATGATACTAAACAAAGGAAAATGACAAAACACATTTCTTTATTCTTGTCTATCTTATGTTTAATCATTCAAACAAATTAATTGTGAAAAAAGGAAAAAGTTATTCATAGCGTCATATAAGTGTTCTTCATTCATGAATCCATAACTTACTTACACATTTAGTACTTAAGAGATCGTCAAAGTTCATACTCCTGATTTAGGACTATCATCTGTGACAAGTACTATTGAACATGAAATGTTATCTGAAATATTAGTGGGACAAAGAGTGAGAAAATTGACAATATACCAATCTAATTGAAAAGAAAACCAAGTTGAATGATGAGATTGGCATTGTAGGCAATCTCAGGCTAACGACTAGAAAACAGAAGCAGGTGTCCAATCACTCACTGTCTCTCTGTGTGATGAGTATGAATCTATCCATGGTGTGTGGGTGGCACATGGAGTCGTGTGGTTATCACACAGCAGACGGTGGCATGATCAAGTGGCCACAGATAGATTTTATATTTGACTTGTTCGATCAGCTTTCTCTCAGCCAACCAACATGCAATTAATGGAAATTTCAATCGACCCACTTTGATTTTATTTTTTTTTTGTCTTTCCTTTTTCTTTTGCTATGAATTTGAAATCGTATAATTAATTTTCTGCTTTCTGTGATAATGGAAGGCATTTTGTTTTGGGTTCATCAAATGAGACTGGTTGCATCACCTTTAATATTATCCTTCTCAAACCCCACTAATTCATGCTTATTCCTTAGCAAAGTATATACAGAACGTTTCTCTTTTTCAGAGTTGACCACCCGGATCAAGGGTTTACTAGGATCAAACACGACAATGATGAGTATGATATCCGAATATCGATTTCTACAAACAACGAGATAACTACATACTATCACAAATATAAGATTTGAACTCCCATATAAGGTGGTGCACAACCAATGTAAGAGTCGATGCAAATAATTAGTATGGTAATTGATTAACACATTATATAATATGTAGAATAATTTAATATGGTACTATATAATAAAATCCCAACAGAGAACTAATCTTTCTTTCGTGCTAACGAATTTAATGACATTGATATACATCTAACAATCCAGAATTTAATATCTAAATTATAACAAAATGTGGAATTCAAGGTCGATATTGGAAAAACATTTTTGATAGAGACTTGCCTTTTCTTTTTCTTTTTCTTTTTTTGTTCTTTTTTTTGGGATTAAAACCTACAAAGAAAAAATAAATTTAAAGAGCAGCATGTAAATATATTAAAAAGAAACTAATAATGGAAGCCTGAGCATGGAAGTTCTTTTGATTGCATAATTTTCATACCCCACTCCTTTGAAAAAAGTGGCTTATCTAAAAAGTGTCCAAATTTGATCGATGTCGAGTATTCGCATTTCGGTCCTCTAATTTTCTTGTTGGGTGGAAAGAAAGTGTCCAATTTGGCTGATCAATCATCACTTACATACATGCTCTAAAAGTCTATGAATAATATTGGCTGAGTTCCTCTTTAATTAAGTGGGGTTTAGACTTTTATTCTTAGTTTAATGTTTGGAAACATTTTTGTTGAGGCATTACAATTCCATGCTACTAATCTCAAATTTCTAAGTATAATTCTATAATCTAACAAAGATTTTTAAGATTCAAACGTTCTAAATTCAATTCATATAGAACATAAATTATTCAGGTTTAATGATATGCACATAGTTATTAATGTTTGGATCTATTTAATTATTTTAAATGGGATTGAAGAACTATCACTAGCTAGTTACATCAATTTATGTAGAAAGTTTAAGTAATTAAGACATAATATCAACTACTAAGAGAAAGTTTTAATTTACGAGGTGATTATACAAAAGGGGATGTGTTGGTTGATAAAATATGTATGTACTAAAAATAATATGTATGTACTAAAAATAATTTAATTCAACGGATATTTATAGCATATTGAATATCGTGTTTATATATATATATATAATTTACTCGGATCATATCAACAAGATTATTCGATAGAGTTTCTTATATGCTAACAAGAAAAAGGAAATGTCTTTAATTACTAGTAGCTTCAATTATATAAAAAAGTGTGAAACTTTTCAACTCCCATGGAATCAACAAGTGTTTGATATATATATATATATATACACGGTCTCGTTCCTATCAGAGCATTTTTATATAACTTTATTATGATATTGAATGTGAGACAGTCATTTATAAAAGTGATTTGACAAGTGCATACATGCCAAGTTAAAGTATGTAAAATGAGTGGTTCACATTCAATATTCTTATATAATTCTATCAGAGTATTCTTATATGAAAATTTCTGTATATATATATATATATATTTATTTATATATATATAAAGGTCAAGGGTAAGAAGAAAACTCCAAAGGTTCCAAAAGCATCCAATATATATACTACATAGACATTAGTGATCTCTTATATGTACCATTGAATCCAAAAGAAGAAAAGGGGAAAAGCCTAAGACATCAAAAAAAAGTTGACTAGAAACAAAGAAAAGAATAATTGTTGGATTAAATAAATAAATAAGCATCACTATCTCTCTTTCTCTCTTCTTCTCCTTCTCCCAGGAAGTTGAATATTTTTAATTGGAATAAATAGATTTTTCCATGACATCAATTCAATGTCAACACTCAACATAAGGACTACTATACTTCTTCACTTCAATCAAAGGTGGCCATCCAAATATCGTAAAGGGCAACTTCTCTATTGCAAAAAATTGTAAAGGGCAATATTAATAATAATATTTTTTAAAAAAATTGATCTATTTGATCCTATGTGTATAGCTCTTATATAAAGAAGACCAAGAGGATATTTGTTTTTTTCACTATAAGATTTATTGTCTCTTATATCTTAAATTAAGATAAATCAGTTTGTTTGTTTTTCCAACTTATATCTTATTTTAAAATATATATATCTTTTAAAAAAAGTAAAAAATATTGACTTTTATCTTATTAAAAAAGTGATACATTAGAGTTTTTTTTTTAATAAATTTCCACAAATATCCTATAACAATTCATACATTTATAATTTTATCCAAACATAATAAAACTCTAAAAATCAATTTTCCAAAAATTTCCAATTTTAACCTAAGAAAACTTAATCAATTTTACATTTGTAATAAGTCATCCAATATGAAAAAACAAATATATCATAGTATCTTAATTTATATGACTTATCCATATGTCTAACAAATTAAGGTCTTATAAGACTTTAGATAAAAGAAAAATAAACAGCCCCTAAGCACCTAAGTTCACAATGCAGAAATGGGTCCCCAAAATCAAAGTGTAAATTATGGCCCCTTGATATTGAGACATGAATATTATTATTTTGTTTGGTTGCCTTACAATTAGATGATTCGAGGATGAGAAATTTTGTAATGTTGACCAAGAGAAAATCAATGTTCTTGGACTATCACTTGCTATTTCAATGATTCTATGTGAAGATATTATTATTATTATTATTTTATATTATCTAAGATTATGAAATCATGTAAGTGGTTTAATTATGCCAACTAATTGTGTTAATGAGATGAGGTTATTTTGATGGTAAAACACTATAAAATTACGGGTTCAAGTCCTATTCCATCCCAAAAAATCCCGAATTTATTTAATAATATAATACTTAAACAAAATTAAATATGTGCCTAATAAAATCAAAGCAATTCTCACCATGAATATATTGTCATTTGTAGAAGTTGAAAGCTCATTATAATTTATAAAAGCTATAAAAAAACTACTAATAAATTTTGTTATTTTCGTACACAAACCATCAAATTTATTGAATAAATAAATAAAACAAAATTGTCAACATTCATCCAAAATTAAAATCAATATATCAATCAAAGTTGATATTTTCAATGGGATGAGTTACATTCCAATAACGCTTGTCTGTCTGTGGTATATGATATATGACAAGACAAGTTATATATAAAAGGGTTGATTTATTTATATATATATATATATATATATATATATTATATACATACATATAGTCTTTCTATTATCAGTTCGTCATGAGGACGAAGAATATGGACTATAGATTATGGAGAAATTTTGACAAGTGCATACACTTTGAGTCAAAGTATGTAAATCTAATGGTCCACATTTTTATATCAGGACAAACTAACAATAGAAAATTTATATATATATATATATATATTAAATTTGATAAGCTAACTAGCTAGTGTGAACTGAATTTATGCTTAAATTTGATAAGCTAACTAGCTAGTGTGAACTGAATTTATGCTGATGATTATAAATAATTATTATCACTTGATAATGAGATGATCAATCAAGTTTACGTTTATCATGACTTGGTGAATTGATTTATTGCGAACTTGTTTGTGTGTTACAAGTAACCCTACAATATAACTCATATAAATATGGTTATCAAATTCAAGAGTGGTGTGAATGTGAAAGCACTTGAAAAGATTCTTATTACCACTTTATGTTTTTTATTTATTTAATTTAAATCTGAACAAAATATGTCGGAACCTATCGAAATCAAATCCTATGTGTATCATATTTCAAAAATTACCATTACAAAAGTAAATTTAGTTCAATAATTATGTTTTTTTTATTTTTTGAATCGTGAAAACATGCATGACACTATAAAGCACTTCCTCGACTGCTTTTATGTAAAGCACTTCCACAGATGTTCTCAATTAGTAACTAGTACATGGAAGAATGTGCTTATTCTTTATAAATATATATATATAATGAAAAATGTCAACATTGTTTCATCGTAAGCACAAGCAGTTTAAAATTTACACTATTGATCAGAGTACAAACATGAAACATTATCTTCATCCTGCTCTCTCAAATCAAAAAATGCTTTGATATTGGGATCATATTCATGACTTTGATTCCAACTCCCAAGAAATTGTTTTATAAAAATATTAGTTTATGCTATAGCTTTGTGGTCTACAAAATTTCACTAGCTCTTAATTAATTAATTTATTTTTATCTATGTTTTTGAAATATATATAGCATATATAAAGGACAACACAAGACAATGTATTCTTCTCAAAACTCACTAACAATGCATTTCTTTTGTCTTAATGATTTTATGATTTGGGCATAATTCAAATGAGCCGGCATGGCAAAATCTTCTACTGCAAGAGAGTTCATTTTTACACCTAAATAATGTATATAATTATTTGAGAATTTTTTTCAAATTAATTTGGTTAATTCATTAAATCATTCAAGAAGTAAAATTTTATATTTTTTTACTGCAAATCTAATAAATTGATAGATTATAATATTGCTACATTATTTGGACACCAGATTTAAACACTAAATTGGAATAAAATAGCATTATAATATTGTTTCAATAAATAAAAATTTACCCAATTTCATGTATTATTTTTTTGAAAAAATTTGAAATCAAAAGCAACTTAACCTCGAGATATTGTCAGGCCGAATGAGAACGTCCTACTGTTACTGATGCAAAATTCTGATCAATCTTTCGAGCCGACGTAGACCCCACAAGTGTCCATAAACAGAGAGAGTCTTGGGTGCATCGTGATGTACGGTGCATAGCCCACCCTGATACTGCCACGTCAAGGTGGGCGATGCACCGTGCATCGGATACACCTAAGTTTTAACCCCATAAACAATAAACCACCCATTGGATTGCTGACGTGGCAGCATCAGGGTGGATAATGCACCCAAGTTTTAACCCCATAAACAATAAACCACCCATCCGAGAGTGACCATGAACTTGTCCTTATAATAAGCTCTTGATCAGAGAGTTTATGTGTGTATCTCAATACCATTTCTTGTACTCTTGTAAGGGGTTTTATTATAATTTTTTTCATTGAAAGAGTCATATTCTGATCATAATATCCTCATAGTGTCGACATGGTTTGCCAAGAAGAGCTTGTTTTGATCGAAAAAGTGTGTGAATTGTATGATCAAATCTCAAGTCTTGAAAGTCTCAAACCTTGCAAAGATGTCAACATGCTCTTCACACAACTTGTTCACACATGCATGCCACCACCACCAAACCCTAATTTTGATGTCTCAAATCTCTCCAAATCAGTCCAAGAAACCAGGTCCAAGCTTATTAGACTCTGTGGAGAAGCTGAGGGACTTCTAGAGAGCCATTTTTCAACCCTCCTGTCCTCCTATGAAAACCCTCTTCACCATCTCAATCTCTTCCCTTACTATTCAAACTATCTCAAACTTAGCCAACTTGAATTCACCATTCTTGGACAACACTTGACCAACACCAACACCATTAACAAGATTGCTTTTGTGGGTTCAGGTCCTTTGCCATTGACTTCAATTGTTTTAGCCACTAAACACCTCACGAAAACCGCCTTCCACAACTATGACATCGAACCTTCTGCTAATTCCCAGGCTCTTAACTTGATCTCGCCAGATCCTGACCTGTCCAAACGAATGTTCTTCCACACCGTAGACATCATGAATGTTTCGAACGAGTTAAAAGACTACGAAGTTGTGTTCTTAGCAGCTCTAGTTGGGATGGACAAGGAAGAAAAGGTTAAAGTCATCGATCATTTGGCTAACTACATGTCTCCTGGTGCTCTTTTGATGGTTAGAAGTGCTCATGGTGCTAGAGCCTTCCTCTATCCTGTGGTTCATCCTTGTGATCTTCGTGGATTCGAGGTCTTATCGATCTATCATCCTACTGATGACGTGATCAATTCGGTTGTGATTGCTCGTAAATTATATCCAATTATGCCTATTCACTCATCAGTAGTACTGGATCATCATAATAATAAAATTCTGCCTAGCAAATGTTCTGAGATTGAAGCTTTCAATCCTCTCAACCATGCTGGAAACATGATAGAGGAAGTACTGGCAATTGAAGATCATCATCAACTCTCTTGAATCGAACCACCCCTTCTCAATATTGCTTTTCGATCTGTTTGATCGAATCAATGATTATGATCATGTATGTCTAACATATTATGATTTCTCTCTCTACCATTTTATGTCCTTGCATCTTTATAATAATTATGTTTTTAATTCAATAATCATAAGTCCTTCCATATTGTACTTGTTTTCTTGGCCTGGAAGCCAAATGCTCGCCAAAATTGATGCGTCTTACACGATATGCTAGTTGAGTACTTCAATCATATGAGGTGCTGGATTGGATTGTACTTCAATCATATTTCAAAAATTGCTTTTTTTTAATCCTCTTCTTCTTCTCTCTTCTTCTTCTATTGTTTTGTCTGTGTTATGGAATTCGTTTCTTGTTAGAGATAAAAAGCCCAAGTACTGAGAAGGCCCCATTTTTGTTGGGTTCTGCATTAAGCATAAAAGCTTTGTCTTTCACCGCAAATTGATACACACATTCATGGTTTTTGCTAAATATCTTTATAAGTTCATTTTATTGATAGACTTGATGGTGGTTAGTAAATAGTAGTTCAATATGTGGTTTTTGTTCAATAGGATCATATATCAATGGTTGTCACTGCTTAATTTATGTCTACTTTTCTGCCTTAGAATTTTATTTCCTGATATTTACAGCCTCTTTATCTCTCTCTCACACACACACACGTATACATAGGAAGCTTCTCAAGTGCAAACCCACAGATATAGTTATATCCCGAATCACTGATTATCCCATGTGATAATCAGTTTTATAGTACTATGATCTACACATGGGTTATCACATGTGAAAATCGATGATTCTGAATATAAGTTATACCTGGAAGTTTGCACTTGAGAATCTCTTATATATATATATATATATAGAGAGAGAGAGAGAGAGCGCAGGAATATTCACAAATTCTGGTCCAGTTATATATGAAATGTTGACTGCCTATATATGTCCATTTACAAAGTTTTTGAGTCTTTTTTACAAGATGGGTATTTCAGGCTCATTACATGCTATATAGGGTGGTCAAAAAACCAATAAACCGAACCGAATCAATCCAATAGGTTTTTTCCGGTTTTCTTATATTGACCGGTTCAGTTCGTTTCATTTTTATGAAAACCGAATATCACGGTTCGTTTTCTGGTTCACTGTCTCAAACCGGAAAACCGAACCAAGATCTAACATATTAAAAAATAGTAATAAAAAAATAAAATAATAATAAATAATAAATTTTTTTTAAAAAAAAACCCTACTGTTTTTAGCATTCACATCCTTTACACTCTTAATGTATTGATGATGAATTTTTATTTTTTATTTTTTTTATAAATTATATTTTAACCTATTAAAACCAATTTGTTCAAGCCCATAATGAAATTTCCTTTAAGCCTATAAGTTAATTTAGTCAAATTCGGGCCAAATTGATTAAATATGTAAAAATGTGTAATAACAGTAATTTGGTCCAATAAACTCAAAACTGAAAAAACCGAAAAACCGAACTGATCCAATTCGATTGGTTTTTGATCGGTTGACAATTCTTAATTTTATTGGAACGGATCATTTTCTCAAACACCAAATAGTATCGATTTTTTATCGATTTGATCAAAATATGAACTGATCCAATGGATGCCCACCCCTAGTACATAATGCTTTCACTTTGTCTCAGACATGAGATATATCCGTTTGTATATTTGATGCGTTTTCAAATTCCTAAAAATCCACCATTTTGGATTCATTAAATAACAAGCATGTGAAAAAATGGCATATATATATATATATATATATATTGTCTGTGTTTTGAGAGCCAAAATCTTACGAATCTAAATTATTATATAGACAAATGCAAGAATAACTAATTAGCAAGACCAAAAAAAAAAAAAAAAAACTCTCAAAGAAAGCAACAACAGAGCCTAAAACTTCCAATCCTGAGTAAAAATTCTAACATCAAAGAGTGAAAAGCTTTAGGCTGAAAAGGTTTATTTATATTTGTAATATCAACCACTGGTATCCATTTCGAATCATATGAGGAACGACATAGTTTATTTGAAGATAGAAAAATCGACTATGGCTCCCATAATTGAACTAACACAATAAACAAAATTCTTTTGATTGACACTGTTAGGATTTGAATTTTAGTGCACATTATAGTGAATATAAATCAATGTTGATAAAAAATTATGCTAACTTCACACCAAGCTATTCATTTAATGACAGAAAGAATAGTAGATGGCCCGCACGCACCAGTTATGCATCTTGTGCTCTTTTCTGGTAAGCTGTTTCTAAGCATTCTTTAGCTCTGTGAACCTTTGATTGGATATAAAAGCTCCCTCGTTTGGCATTCTGCTCAAACAAGCTGTCGTATCTCTGCATTAAGGGATCATTGACAGAATAATCTTAATACACACACAACGATTAATGAATGAATACCGGAAATGATATATCATATATATGCTATGTGTTGTATTTAACCTGCAAGATCTCTTCCCACGATGACTTGTCAGTGACACCAAGAATCTGCCTTGCTTCTGGTTCAGCCATAAGTTTGCTTCCTCTCCTAATATTTTGCACTGCTTCTTGAGCAACACCAGACTTAGAGGCATCTGCAATCAAGGATTAACGTTGCAAAATCACTGGCAACAGATACAAAATTGACAAGCATATTCAAGCTGACGTAATTAACATGTGTTTAAGCATTGTATCAGGGACAAAAATACTTACTTGTGAGTGCTTGACGGTATGCTTGAACTAGAGCCCTAGCCATCACACCAGATCCCATCACAATCAAGTTGGCAAGAATTCTCGCAGCCTGCACAACAAATTTAAAGGCCGTGTTGATGATTGTTGGCCTCTAGTTTTTATTGAAGAACTACTTGTTATCTATTAGTTTTATGTTAGACTAGCATCCCATGGTTTTTCCCTTCACATTGAAGGCTTTTCCACATAAATCTAGTTTTCACATTGAAGTTTTGATGATTATTACTTGGTTTTGGCTTGCCTATTGAATTGCACAAAAAGAGAATAGAATTATTTGTTCCACTGTTATTATTTTATTTTATTCAAGGCTTTTTCCTAAAGCCAATGTAAAAAAGACACGGTTTAACTCGGGCAAAAAGATGATCTTGTCCATAACATAACTTGCTTCTACCTTAATGCTTGAAAGTTTCTATTATCATACCTAAACATCTTTTCATAAAATTTCACAAAATACATTACCATCAGAAAAAAACTATTTAGGTGCTAACATTAAAATATAAAAGTGAAAAACATACAAAAATGAATACATGGCATGAGGGGAGAAGCTCATCTGATGCAGTATTTATAGGCAAAAATTTTCCATCCGAACCAAGAGTCTAAACCATATCCATTCATTTACTTTTTAGTTAATATGCCGCAAATACTAGGTTGTCATGACACAACTTCTTGTCTTCGTCAATATGTAAAGCAACCTTACCATAATGAAGTTTTTGCCAATACTAAGTAGTCCTTGATCAACATTGATATTTGTAATTAATCATTTTCAAACACCATCATAATAACCCAAAATGTGCACAACTTGATGATCCTAGAAGATCTATATCACCAGCCATTGCATCTGTTAGAACATTTCTGAAAATGTTTAAGTGCATGCTGAGGAATCAACCTTAGTTCCAATGATTAACAAACTCCCCACAAACTGTGGATTCAACATACAATGTCAAACTAAAAAGTTTAAGGTCTCAATGGATCGAACAATGATCCAAAGCAATGGATACACAGCTGAGACTGCTGCCAAGTGCCAAGTGCCAACTGCCAACAATATACAGAAATTTCATTGAGATAAATCATCATTGGATTGAGAGCACACCCCAATTTTCTTTTCCCTTTCTTTTTTTTCCCTTCCCTCTCCCCCTCTTATGTATTTTTTCTTTTTCTTTTTTCGGTTTGTGCACATACAATACTATTCACTTTAGTGAATCTACAGCAGTAACCCTTCTTTATAAGGCAGAACTGTGTTGCTCAATCTACAACTAAGGCTGAAAGTGGGATTTCTATTTTATTTAAGGCCTTTTCTTAACATCAACGTAAAAAATAATAGTTTAATAAAGGAAAAAAAAAGATATCTTTCACAACATAAGTTGCCTCAAGCTTAATGCTTGGCAGTTCCTGTCATCAAACCTAACCATTTGTTCTTAAGATTTCTCAAAAAGTACCTTAAGAATACCGCTAAGGTGCCTACATTAAAATCTAAAACAGTGTCAAAAATACCAAAATGAATATATGACATGAAGAAGAAGCTCATCTGAAACAGAGTCAATACCACGAATACTGGGTGGTCAAGACTCAAGAGACAACTATCTATATTCTATCTTCATCAATATGTAAAACAACCCTATCATAATGAAGTCTTTGCTAACGTTAATTTGTATGAAACACATAAAGCGGCATAATACATCAAAACCTAAGTAGTCCTTTATCAACATTGATTTATGTCAATAATCATTTCCAAGCACCAACACAATAATGACCTCAACTCATTTGACAATTTAAATAAAAATAATTAAGGCAGAAAAAAGAGACATCCTGATATAGAGTTTCAATGATTCATTCAATTTACATGAACTTGAGAATGCATGACAGGAAAGCGAAGAAGTGAGGTATTCAATACACATACCATTACGAAAGACGAAGCAGCTCAAATTCAAAAACCAGAGGCCCTGGCCGCACTACAAATATTTTGTCGAAACCTGAGAAACATTCAATAGTACAAACAAAATGAACATATCATTTTTTGTAGGTGGAATTCTTTTCTTCTAATGTGTATGTATGCACAAAAAAGCCACTAGTAAAAAATAACTAAGAATATATTCTGAAAAAAAGAGACCAATTTAAAATTACAAATCTATATAACCAAAGTACACTAAACACTTAAATTTCATCATACATGTTGGACAGGAAGGACATGATATATTACTTCTAAGTCCTACACTTCTACCGGTGTTTTAAAACTTGTGGCTAAAGGAGACTCGGGGCGACCGCCTTGGCCCTCAACTAGGGCGGATACGCCTCTCGGTCTTGAGGCGGCCACCTCAAGACCAAGTCGAGGCAATTCGGTCTGAGGTGTCGTTGAGGAGCAGACTGTGCAGTGTTCTAAAACTCGGTCTTGGGCCCTAGGCGGACCCCTGCTGTGCCGCTTAGGCCCTAATCAGCGCTTGACACTGCCTAGGCGGAGCCATCGCTGTTTTTGTTTTGGGGTTTTGTTTAATGAATCACAAAGCGATGTTTTGGGATTAATTAAACAAAAAACCCAAAATTCCTTACCTTCCCGGTTTTCAAATTGAGTCGGCCGCCTCGCATTACCTTTCACTTTTTAAAACATTGAATTTTACAATAATAGCAATAAACAGTATGCTTGAAATCAATCAGCATTGTTCTTTAGAAAATCTTAAAACATATCACACCAATAGAAAAACCAATTCCAAAATCATTTATAAATAAGCAAGGTGAGGTAACTATAATCCAACAAGTGCATAGAGCTTGGAAAAACGCAAAACCCTAATAGCTAATACTGCTCTCAATATTTGAATGTTTGCAAGTAAATCATTCACAATTTCTCTCTTCATATCTTCCATTAATACATTTGCTCCAATTTCCAAAAAATTATTTCTTGTTAGATACATAATTCTACGAAAATTTTCTAGTTATGAGAGTTTGCAAGCAAAAAACACAGCAAATTCAAATTCCACTAATTCTCATCAAACAAAAAATTGAAAAAATAAAATTAAAAGCTTTAAAGTTTAATTACCTTATAAACTCGTCGTCGCTGCCCAAAAGCTAAAAAAGAAAAGCACTTTTGCGAGAAGAAGGGAGAGAAATAAATTTTGAAACGTTTACAGTCGTCGTCTTCTTCTTCAATCTTCAGTGGCGGCTCGAATAGTTGAATTCAATTGAGAAAATAGAGTCGATAAAAAATAAAAAGTAATAAGGGATAATTGCGTTCAGATCCCTCATATTTAGAATAATGCTATCCAGATGAAACAAATTGGTTGTAATACAGAGACAGCCCCTCTAAGTTCACCGGGTGTTCAGGTCTAACATAGGAAAAGTCAAAAATACCCTTGTATTATATAAAATACAAATAATAAATATATTCGGTTCGAGTTGTTATTTATAAATGATTTTTGATAAAGTTTGTGTATCTATGACTTATGAAGGCCCGTAAAATTTATTGTAAAAAATCATGGAGGAAAACATTTTAATTTATTTATTTTACACATGATCATATCTGAAACATGAAATCTAACCCTTTTTTTTTTTTACATAAAATGATCAATAATTCTCATTAAACCCTCGAGAAGTTCATTACAAAATGATCTATCTAGATTCTTTTTCTAACATTCTTCAGTCCGATAAATTCCATAATATCGGAACCCCTTCTCAGGGGATATGAAGATCTCCATCTGCTCATCATACAATTGGAAAATATTGATTAAATGTTAACATACTTGCAACACCAAAATTATCAAATAAACTAATTCATTTCTTATAGAGAAGAAAAAAAAAGATTTAACACCAAAAAAAAAAGTCTGTAATACCAAATTGAAACATAAAACAAAAGAACAAAGAAGATATGGTGTGGGGAAGAAAATTGAGAAAGCATTCTTCAATCTCTTCCATTACTATTCAAACTATCTCAAACTTTGCCAACTTGAATTCACCATCCTTGGACAACACTTGACCACCACCACCACCACCAAATTAGTCTTCCCTAGCAATGATTACCTTTGTGGGTTAATGTCCTTTTCCATTGACTTCAATTGTTTTAGCCACTAAACACTTCACCAAAACCCTTCTTCCACAACTATGATATCGACCCTTCTATCGATTTATAGGCTTTTAACTTGATCTCACCAGATCCTAACATGTCCAAAACGAATGTTCTTCCACACACTGTAGACATCATGAATGTTTCGGATCGAGTTAAAAGACTATCAATAAAAATCTGTCTTCTTCTAATAAAATTTATACATTCTCAATAAATTACAATCAATGTTTAGAAATTTTGGTTGTAATGTTGGTAATAGAGGCTATCTGTGTTCCATATTTCAGGCCCAATCTAACCTCTCTTCTTCTTGCCCACTTCTTCTGACATGAATACTAAACAGTCAAACAGGCTCAATTGGAATCTTGGACTAAAACTCTTCGATGGAAGAAAAACTTCTGTGGACCGATGTACCATATTATCTGTTCGTATGTTCAATAAAATCATATCATCTATGAACTTAAATTGTAGATCATCTCTACACGTGAATTTTTTTTGAAAAAGATATGCTCGTAATATAATTTTAATTAGATTGAATCTATAAAACGATGTGATACAGGCAGTCTACAGCTATCCCTAGCGGGGTTGATCTTCAAATTTCTAAAGTTTCTGCACCAATATTAATGAGTCAATTAACAGCAAAAGATTGATGAATGTGTTTTCATGATCAGCAGCAATACTGGTGTTACAAATGTTTGAACTTTGAATACTGCATTGACATGGGAGCTTTTGAATCTAACTGCTATCTAAATCATGTTTTTTTTTTTTTTTTTTCTTTTAGTAAAAATACTTAAATCGGGTACTATATATACGGTATCGTTCTGGTCAGTGTACACTTATGTAATTACATCAATACCAATACATGTGAACCATTAATTATAGAGAAGCTTTGACAAGTGTATACACTTTGAGTCAAAGTATATAAATCTAATAGTCTACATCCAACGCACTGACAAAGTTATATCAGTGCACACTGATGAAGTTATATCAGTGTGTACTGACGAAGTTATATCAGTGTGCACCGACTTCAACATTTATATATATATATATATATATATATACATATAACAAGTAATTAATTCATAAATAAATTATTACAAAATATATTTATATATTCTCTTGCAATTTTTTTTTATCGATACAATACACCCAACAACATGGGGATAAAATGTTGGATCCTACTTTCAGAAAAAAAAAAAAGGTTGGATCCTGTACTGACAGGATTCAAGAAGCAATTAAAATGTAGTTTTTAATTTACAAAAGCTGGGTGCAAACACAGTAACATTGGAGTTGAGTACTGGTGGGAAATCAAAAGTTGCTTATAAAAAGCATTTTTGATATGTGAATTCATGGAATCTAAAAGTGCTTTTTCATATTAAGGCTGAGCTTTTAACATTAAAGGAAAAGGCTGCTGCTTATGAATAAGAATTCATGAGTTCCAACATCACCACATATATTATACTTAAAAGTTCAACAAAAATGATTACAACTCTAGCAAATTTGTACCCATTTTTAAATTTGCATTGTTTCTTTCTACATTTCAACATTTAAATTCTTGCTCCACAAAGTATAATTAATATAATCAATAACCTTTCCCTACTGAAAAAATTTGCTAGTGTTCTCTACCAAATTTTAGAGAAAGTTTCGACATATAAATCTCGTTTAAGAATAAGCTATATCAATCTTAAATTGTGATTTAAGTAAATGGATATGAATACCCACTTATCAAACTCTTGGAATGATTAAAGGTAAATCGATGGTTGATTGTTAAAATCACAAATTTAAGTTGATATATCTCTAGTAATTTCAAAATATCAATCTACATTTATGTTTAAAACCATGAAAGGTGCCTTTAATTTACACAACATTTAAAGTTCAATAGTACATATACACAAGAAAGAAGAAACAAAGCATTTAGAAATATTAATTGATATAGTGGGTGGAACCAAATCAATGGAAAAAAAAAAAAAAAAAACAATTAATTAGCCTTTTGATCATGAGAAAATCCAGAATACATACAATACACTATGCATCTTCAATTCAATTCACGCCTCATGATATACTTGACCAATCATATCATATGTATTCACATATCACGTGACATGAGTTGAATGGAGGATGCATTATGTTATCGTATGTACTTTAGACTTTCTCGTTTGATCGTCAAATATGATCATGATGATTTGTAATTATATCGGTATGATCCGGTGTGTCTAAGTACACGGGTTGTCCAATATTGTCATTGTTGTAATTGGGTGATGAAGTTGTGACACCTTCCATGAGAGCAAATCTCATGTCCTCAGATGGTTTCCAATGCCTCTTCCTTTGGTTGATAAACCAGTTGTTTATTTGCCTCTGGTCTAGTCCTGTCTCCTCTGAGAGTTTTGCTTTCTCATCTTCCTGTACCATCATCAATGTCATACATCCATTATTCTAAGCACAAAAAAATGGAAAAATAAATAAATAAATCTTTTGGATTTCCAGCCTTTATATAAGCATGTCAAGATAAAAAATAAATAAATAAATAATGAAGTTTTCATACATAAAAATGTTGATTTATCAACACAATAACAATACTATTTTAGTTTTTAATCAGCCGACTTGTCTTTTGGATCATTTAGTCCAACAATATTCAAAGTTTGAGTCGCTACGTGGTATATAAAATAAAATAAAATAAAATAATTATTTCTTATCCTTCTAGTTATTATTATTATTATTTTTTTTTGTAAGAAAACAATCACAAATATTAAATGCCTTCAATCAAAAACTCAAATTAATGACTCAGGTTATCAATTATCACTCAACACACAAGCTTAAATCAATAGATTTTAGTCCATCAAAAGTAGATCAAAACAACAGTCACAAGAAGTGAAAACAAAAATGGAAAGTGGCAACATGTGAAAGAATATATAGTGTAAGTATTGTCACCCTGGAATCAATTAAACCTTTTTTTTTTAACATATACTATTTGTATTTGAATTTGATATATTATCAGGTTGGATCAGCACTCCTACCACTAAACCACATTGGACGATGGTATTGGATCAATTTAACTTTATTACTATATTAAGTGACCACTGACCAGTCAACAACGTACATAAAAACATAATTTAGACAATGGTCCAACCAATTGTAGATGAAAACAACAGTCACAACTGGTGAAAAACAAAAATGTAAAGTGACAACAAGTGAATACAAATATAGAGAGATAAAGTGAGAAGAGAGAAAGACTCTCGATCAGGTACAGTATACTATATGTTTTTCGTGAGAGATTGGACTTTTTAACACTACAAAGTTGGAATTCAACTCTACAATATTACAAAGTTGGGTTCGACTATGTAACGTTATAAAAACATACGGAATCCCATGCCTGATAATTGTTATATGTATATATATATATAGAGAGAGAGAGAGAGTGTTGTGATAGTTACCGTTGGATAAGGCCATCTAAAATGAGAATTCCACCAGTCCAAAAGAGCTGTTCTTGCATCTTTAGGTAGCTTGCCCTTTTTTCTTTTCTTCAAGAACTCCTTTCTCAAACTGCTTAGATGTCCACTGTATTTGCGCATCAGCATCCCTTTAACACTACCCTGATGATATTGATCGCCTGAACGGCTATTCGAATTTGAAGACTCTTGACATTCAGGTGCTTCCCCCTCCCCATAGCTTTGTTCCTCCTCCGAAGTCCCGGCTGCTTCATCTGAATAAACATTTTAAGTACATTGGAAACATAAAATTTCCACAATAATCAACATAATCCGGATTATATTTTATTTTTCAAAACCAAATTATATATATTATCTTCATTCACTACATGAGATCTCACCAACTAAACTATCTCTCTTTATGACCTTGTTAAGCTTAGAAGATTTAACAATATTTGCCAAAATAAAAGCAGATGATCCAACATCAATGTCATTCAAGAGTAGACAAAGAAACAATAATCACTACATTGATCTAATTAATGTTATTAACGACTAAGACAAATATCAGTAGAGGATCCAAATTTCAACTTAATATATAGGTTGGGTTTGGTAGTATTTCGAAAAAGTTTAGAGTGCATTAGATGCATCGTGTCAGCTTCTGATTCATCTATATATATATACACAAGCCATTTCTAAGAACTTGTATCAATGACCCCATAAACAAGATATTGTACTAAGAATTAATAACAAAACCATCTAAAAAAAACTAAAATTTTCATGAGAATAACCAGATATAATTCATGAACAAAAAGCCACAAATCACTCATCATGCTATTTCCAGAAACATGTTAATTATTTTCAGATTGTCACTTTCATCAAACACACATATAGGTAAGACAACAATAGTTAATGTTTTTTGGGACAAAAGAAAACAAAAGAACTATTCTTTTAACATGCACAGTGCATCGACATGTCACAGGTTTTTTTTTTTTTTTTTTTTTTCTTTTCTCTTTTAGTCTACAATTAGATTCTCAACCGATCAGTCTTGTCACAAGACATATAATCAAGGAAGAAGTAAATATCGATAGTACTCCCCTATATAATATTCTCACAGAAACCGATATTTAATTCGAAAAAAAAAAAAAAAAATTACCAGATGGATAATCCGAGGATGCTCTTGTGAAGGTTCCATTGCAAAGATTGTTCAGTTGTGATTGTATGTTATTCAAGAAAGTTGTAGCTTCATCGAAGGGTTTCGATAGCTCCTCTTTGTATCTGTGAAGCACTTCGCAATATTGTTCCTATACAAAATTAAATATTAAAAAAGAATTTTAATTCAAACTCAATCAACAAATTAACCCAACAAGAAAAAATGGATGAAATTAAGATTACTGTTTAATTCCCATTTGACTTTTCTTTTTCTAGTTAAGTTTCTTGGGAACCAAACAGATTAATTATTTAATTAGTAGAGTACTATACCATGAATTGGTCAAGCTCCGGATCAGCTCCAATTCGATCACTACTACAACTTGTTGTAGAGTAGATTTCTCTACTGATTTCTTCAAAAACTGTTGCCATTTCTGGTGGAGCTCCAACCTGTTATCATTATCAAAACAACAACCAAAAAAAAAAATCAATCAAAGTGATTACAAAAATTATAATAATAAAAAAAAAAAACAAATTGTAATAAATAAATAATTATAAATGGTAATAAGAGTGGATCACCTTTTGACATTCTACAAAAGCAGATACTAAATTTTGATAACGAGGATGACTGGCGATCTGTGACTTAATCAGATCACAGATTTCTGATGACGATTCCTCGAAACCGGTACCACTCTGATGACGATGATCAAATTGATCAATCATACCACCAAAAATTGGGCTGTGAAATTGACTAGTAGTAGCAGCAGCATAAATGCTGTTATCTTCTCCATGAGAAATAATATTGGTATTATTATCATGATCCGATGCACATGATGATGACGATATTGTTGTAGAATACTGATGATGATCATGTCTATAAAAATTTTCCATGAAAACCCTTGTTTGGATAGATCTAATATAAGTGACAGACTGTTTTTTTTATTATTATTATTTGATCAAAAACATGTGTATGTGTATGTGATCACATGAATCATATCTGAAACAGTGTATGAACAGTAATAGCTAGTGTGTGACTGGAAAATAAAATAAATAAATAAAAACCCAGAAAGTGATGAGAAGCTTTTTACTTTCTAATAGAGCTAGTCTTCCATTAGAGAAGAAGAAAAGGAAAAAACTAATTAATAGAAGAACACTAGTGTGTGAAGAAGAAGAAGAAGCAGAAGAAGATAAGAGAACCCTAGCCAACTAGTTTAACTGAATAGAAGCAGAGAGCTTGGAGAAAAGTGTTACACATGTTGAAGAACAAGTGGTGAGACAGTCACATTGTGGAAAGAGAGAGAGAGTCACAGTCCAAGTCTAAGTTGAAAAGGACGAGACATGTGTTTCTTTTCCAAGAAGACCTAACAGTTTTTAATAATAGATAGAGATTAGAGAGAGAGAATGTTTAAGACTTTGTTTTCTTTTTAACTTCTCCTTCCTGCCCTGGCATTAATATTAAACACACCACATATAAATATATAGAGAAATGATTCCATGGAAACCTAGAAACACACGCTAGAGAGCAGAGAGTGAATAAGAGTAATAATATATATATATATCACATCTAAAATCACAAGTTTTCATCCTAGCACGTATCGCAGTTGATGTGTTAATTGATAAGTGGATACACATCAATAATGATTTATGATGAAAAAGTTATGATTTTAGATATGATATGTAACATTCCTCAACTTACACACTCATTCACATAGTGCTTTTCTACACGAGGTCGTTCGAATGTAAAATCTCATTGTTGTGAGTACGAAAGACTTAACGTTTAGCCCTATATTTTATTGGCTCGCATACGATTGAGAATATCAATTACAATCCATGTTCTTATTATTTTTTATTATTAC
>CM069235.1:49370728-49373228 GCA_035582765.1 Acer negundo | reverse complement strand
CCAAAGTGTGTTCATAGCTAATCGTGGAACTATCCTAGACATCCATTCCCAGATAGTGACCTGGACATCAAGAGAAATTAAGAGACAATGCATAAATAATTAGATACTTGATATATTGAACGATGTTTCTAACAATAACGCCTTCATGCGTTAAATTATTCTAAAGCAAAGTATGCTCAGACAAACCTATGGAAGTAGGGTTCAACTCGTTGTAGGGATCAGTTCCATTTCTATTTACAATTCCAATTTCCTTGAGTCCTTTGCGCAGCATTCTAACCTATGCAAACACACGGCCTTCAGAATTACAACAATGCTTCACAGCTTAACGTTATTTGTGGCATCAATAAGTTTAAAATTGACAAAACTGTAAGGCTTACAACGGAGAAAAAATTGTGCATGCATCCTACTGCGAGGCAAGTGGGCGAAAAATTATCACAGCTAAATTTTGAGCTAAACAAGAACATCAAAAGATTGGAGAAACCATATGGATCCATCACTATATGGACTATATGGACTGTCGATTTTCTAACCTTTGTAGACTTTCAAAACAACTTAGACTGTATTTCCACCCTATTAGATCTTTATAATCCTATATCTGAGATCCGAATCGAATTATTTTGTTTTTTGGTAAAGTTAGTTAGACTTTAACGAGAAAAAAACTACACTTTCAAGTTTTTAATCATACCGAATAATGGTGTGTCAAGAAGGTTAGCACCAGGTTTACAAAGCTTCAGACATTCCTTGTTTGTTTGAAGCATAAGATCATAAAGCTCTTCCTGCACAATAAACATCAACATTGTAAGCTTCAATTACTCGTTCTTTCTTCCCACGGACAAGAACAATTTTTAAATAAAAAAATAAATGAAATAAAGCAGTAAAGCTAAACAGTCTATAACTTCAGCAAAGGACCCTTTTCGACCACGTTTTGTGATGTTCTGAAATTCAATTGACAAGATAGTGCATTTCAAAACCTTTTTAGCTTTCATCAGAGATAAGATAATGAAAGGGCATTAAAAAGTGCATACTTGTACAGAAGAAAAACTACCATGTAACTCACATCCAACATCCATTAAAACAAGATCCCCAACTTCAATCTGTGAAACACATTGTAAAATCAGTTTGTTACAAATATCGTATCGGAATAAAAACAAAAAATATCTCTGTTCATAACCTTTCGAAGAGGATGAATATAGATACCAGGTTTTGATAAGCGAACCTACTTTCAGATCATTTCTAGAATAATGTATGACTGTAGCATTAGGGCCACCACCAACAACAGGGTTAAATCTGGTAAAAGAAAAATAAATTCAAGTCATCTGCATACATATCTAGCAAGAAATATACATATTTTAACAGCTCAGAACACTTAAGGTGAAAATAAGTATTATATTAAATCACTTATTGTTTCCAACAATTTGGAAAAGAAAATACTTACGCCATTCTCTTACGCCATTCTCTGGGCACCTCTCATCTTGCATTCATATTCAAACTTCGCTGCTAACATTCCCTCATAAGGATGTGTCTTTGCATACATCATCGTGTGTAAAAGAGCCTATCCAAATAGAAAATACACATTAAGAAGCAATATCAAACAGCAATATGAATATCCAGATGAAAAGGGCAGCACAACTATGAAGTCAAATTTTAATGAAAATAATAAGGTGATGTTGCCATTTGCTAGAGTAATATTCTGCACAAATGAAGAATTGATATCATGAAAAAGCTATTGACCCAAATTAACAATTGGAAGAAAATCGTAAGATCCTTTTTCTATCAGATGAGAAGGTTACTGCAGATATTTAAATGTGTGAATGGGAGAGAGTTTGCTTTGGAAATCAGAACCTTTTTGTGTTTGTGCAATTTTGCATACATGTTTGAAAATAGATCCTATATTTTAATTTACATGAAAATGGAATAAGTTAGAGAGGAAGTTATGCTTAATCAAGTCAAATGTCAACAAGATTGCACATTTAGATGTTCTGAGTTGAACTACAAACAACAAACGACTTTGTCCAGATTAATGAAGATTTATATTCCACAGTGGAAACAAGGTAAGCTAAAAGTCACTTTTGAATTAATATAAGAAGCTCAGTACAAAGAGCAAAACTTAAGAAAGTCCAAGAGAGTTGGTCTCCCTTGCGGTCAAAATACCAATTGATAGTACCTTAACTTTATAAAGACAAACAAATAGTTGCATAATAATTAATCTGTGTCCAACCATATTCACAGACCAATCTAATAATAGGAAATTCAAACATCCGATTTTATGCATATCATGGGAGGTGGGAGGGGAATATGCCTCACAGCCTCAACTATTACATTTCTAACTTCAATAAGAGTAGTCAGCTACAACAGATGCTTAGAAGTTTACCTGGCATGCAATTGATGCAGATTCTCTCATTAACTTAAGCTCCGCTGGGGATTTTACCCACCACAATATGTCGGTGAGCTTAGAAAGGTTTTTAACTTTGCCATAGTAATCTGCCTTCTGAAAGGCCTT
>CM069235.1:49360987-49370628 GCA_035582765.1 Acer negundo | reverse complement strand
TATGGCAAACTACAAGGGGAAAATGATTATATCCCCTTATTTTATTGTTTTATTCAATGTCTTAAACTCTGAAATCAATTTTCGCAGTGTTGTTGTAACAATGGTTATTAAGAAGAGACAAAATAAATACAAGAAAGATGATTTAGATGCTAGTAAAAAAAAAAAAAAAGGAGATGATTTAGATGAATTGGAAATGTTAGAGTGATGCTATTGACACACTCCTACTGATATATTTATGCCCCACTTTTTTAATTACGTAGTATTCTTTTTTTTCTTTTATCAAAATTACTTAAATAGACATATAATCTAAGAAGAAGAAAAATTCTGCACAGTAAATCTATTAAAACCCCATATTACTTTTCAAAAAAAAAAAAAAAAAACCCACGTTCTTGATATCCGTTTCTTGAAAAAATAAATTCTAACTCTTAAACCCTAAAATTGGCTTCTTACCCACATACAAAATATTATGGAAGAGTTTAACATTTTTTTCCTTGATATATGAGAATTTATGTTAAGCAAGATTGATTTAACAAAACCACTATAATCGTAAGTGCATGATTGAAGAAAATCTCTTCTTTTGTAAGAATTTGATGTCAAAATCTTTCTAGAAAAACATTCAAACTAGTCTGTAAACAAGTTAAAAACAGACAAGTAGCTGCTCTCTTTCTAGTTGCACCAAAAACTATTTCCGGAAAGCTTCCGGTGCAATGGCTACAAGGTCCTAAACTAGCACAATAGAAAAGATAATTTGGATACAAAATAATAAAATCATAAGACAGAATATAAATAAAAATCATAGATATTTAGGAATTCAAAACATATAACAACATCCCGAGAAGCCCAAGCAAAGACCTAAAACTCCTGAACTATTAAACAAAATTTAAAGCATCGCAAAAATGGTTCTATAACACCAAGCAGACACAACAAAGACGGAATGCTGCGAACGACTTGAAACTGAAACTCGCCACCATGAATTGAAAAAAAAAAAAAACTCAAATAATAATAATAATAAAATAAATAAATAAATAAATAAATCGTTCAATAGAGATGAGAGAGAGACGTATACATATATCAGAGATAGAGAGATCAGAAATGGAATGTTTTAAATTTGAAAAATAAATAAAATAGCAGTTTTGAAAATAAATCAAAAAAATAATAAAACATTTAAATTTATTTAATTAAATCAAAATTAAAAAAAGGGGACATAAATAGACCTGTAGGGGGTGCCAATAGCACCACTCGAAATGTTAATTAGATTTAATTAGGAAAGTGAGTTTACAATAGATGAGAGAGAAAAATAATTAACTATTGATAAAGGAGAAGAAAATAATAAATAAATAAATTTATTAAAATCTAAACCATTCAAATCTCATAGATCCGATGGCTGTAAAATCACGTCAAATATTGTTTTAAAAATTGTGTCCCATGATCCCCCCCTAGTATAGTAAAAGAAGAGTTGTTTTATGTTACTTTTATTTTTGTTTATTCCTCTCTCACAAAATCAAGTCGCTTACATCATAAATTGTAAATAAAATGATCAAAAAAAATTCATAATAAAAGTTGAAAAGATTGATATAAGAAACGTTTGAAAAAATTAGAGCATTGAAAGTAAAAATAAAAGAATACACATGAAAAAAAATTACAATATAAATTTGATAACGATTAGGATATATTGTTTTAAGGTACCCGTACATCTTTTTTATTAGTTATTTATTTATTTATTTATTTTTAAAGATTCAATTTATTAAATAACGGCCAAAAGAGGCAAAACCAAAACACCAAAGTCACCAAAATACAAGAACAAAACCATATAAGGTAACACAGGGCCGCATGAAAACACATCCACCGGACCACCAACAAGAAAGGAAGCTCCAAAGACAAGAACTAAACAAAACATATAAGCGACTACCGGTACATCGTGCGAGCTGCAAACTAGTGTATATATATAGGACTAGACAAAGACATGAGAAAAGTGAAAAAATATAGTTGATCGAGTGCATGATACAATGTTAGCTACTTACTTCAATCACATGGAATATCTGATTAGACGATTTTTATGAAACTGACGTGTTTCGATACTCAGCATAAATTCCAATTGAGAATAGAATATGAGAATGATCATAAAAGATAAAAATAGTAAACACAAGATTTAAGTGGTAAAACCCTCAATGTGAGGAAAACATCCACAAAAAAAAAGTAAAAGGATTTTATTAGACCAAAAACAATTATAAGCTCTCTCTTATATTTTAGGAGAGAACTACAATCTTTCTCTTAAACAAGAGGAAAGGACAAGGGAGAAGAGAAGAGAATAGCTTATTAGCTTCGGATGAAGAGTGGAGAAACATGGGTTGCTATTTATTGACAAAGACCCACCTTTACCATTAAATGCATGTAGTTAAGAGAATCAACTACCACCTACATCCTAATTTGTCACCATCAAAGTCTCAATTTTTCAAACTCTTAATTAATTACCATGTGAAAAGGTGACTTTAACCTTTCAACGATTGAGAGCTAAATGTCGTAATTAAGTTGTATGGAGTATTACTTGACAATGAAAAAGAAGAGAAGAGAGAGGAATACGGATAGACCTGCATTCGCCAGAGGAGATCACTGATGGGCTTGACCTCAAATCGGTTTTCAAAGAAATTTTGACGGGCGGCTTCGACCTCGGCTCGCTCATCGGGTGTGCCGGCGTTGGGATCAAACTTCCACGTCTGTCTTCCAATGAAGTTGTTTGTGCTGTAAAGATAAGGGTTGCCATTTGCACCCTCTGCTATCTTCAGCTTCCACATCTTTATATATTTTTCTGTCTGATGAGTGATGATCACTTGTTAATTTGTAGAAGCTGTTTCATGCACACTGTATGTTATTGTCACATATTTGTTTATAAAACTAACTATAGAGAGAGATAGAAGAGAAATTAATAGAGAGAGAAGATAAATGAAACTTTAATTACCTATAAAACTTATTAGAAGAAGAGAAGAAACGTGCACTACTCAAATTATTGTAAATACACCCTTATATATATATATATATATATAGAGAGAGAGAGAGAGAGAGAGAGAGAGAGTTGTAAATCATTTCTTGTGGATCATGCAATATAGTTCTCTCCTTCAGTGGCGGACCCAAGAATTTTAACCAGGTGGAGCATTTGAACAAAGTAATAAGAATATTGAAAAATTAAGACCAAAATAAAATGAGTATTATTATATAAAGAAAAATTAATGATGGCATGATAAAATTTAGCTAATATAAAACAAATAGAATATCTAATCCAGATGAATAGTCTTACATTAAAAAAGAAATAAAAACAGGAAAAGCAACATTAAAAAAACATATATATAAATATATATAAACTATGCAAAGTTACAATTTTCTTCGACGGGGCTTCAAGTGTCGATGGTCTTTTCAAATACTTCTCCATAACTATTTTATAATTATTATTATTTTTCAAAATAATCATCAATACCAATAGTAAAAAAATAAATCTAAATAAAACAAAAAATAATATTTATAAATAAGAAAATAATCACAATGTAATTTATAGTAAAAAAAAAATTAAGATTATAAAATAAAAAAAATACTAGGGATCAAAATAATTGAATCATGATATTAAATGAACAATTATAATATAGTAAATTAAAATTTTTAGCTTTAGGGTTTATTGATGAGATGTATATCAAACTAAAACTATTTAAAATAAGAAAAGCTTAAAAGAATAATAAATAATTTAATATAAACTAAAAATTGAATTAACTAACTAGAGGTGATGACTATAGAAAGAGGGAATGACACATGTCACTTACTTTTCTATCATGTGACAGCAGCAAATAGGCTAGACAAACAAACAACCACCGGTGGCCCACATCATATAACTCTCTTCTTTTATCTCAATTTTTTTTTTTTTTGTTTTAAAGTCAGGTAGGTCTACTTGGGCTAAGCGTGGGTCTACCCCTGCTCCCCTCTATATGTTATTTTCACATTCATCGTTCTATATTTCACAGTTTTATTTAATTAAAAAAAAAAAAAGAGATCGAGTAGATAAATGAAATTAATAATTATTAAGATAAACCAAATTATAATATTACCTGGATGAAACTCGTGGGTTGTTGATTGTAATTTGAATGTATTTATAAATACAACCAAATAAAACCGTGGAGATTTATAATATTATTCTAGTGAGGATGATTTATGAATTTGCTGAAAACAGTGAGATTGTGATTGCCAGTGATTCTAAGTCCGCGGTGTCAACCTGTCGTGGGTGAATAATACAGACGGGATAGGTAGTTTTAAGCATGTTCAAATCATTTATGACATTCGCGGTTTTCTGAATTCCCATCCAAGATCAACCAAGTGGATGGTGCTTAAACTGACAATCTTGCTAAAATGGGGTCAAACAAGTTGGGGGATAAGCTTGAATGGTGCTTAAACTGATCCTCTTCCTTCGTGGAGCTGTGCCTCTCTGTTTTTGTGTTCTCTGCTTTTGGGGTAGCTTTTAATTCTTTCGGTTTTGATGTTTTGCTGTTGGAGCTGTGCCTCTGTTTCACTTTTACTTTTTCTTTTTCCTGTTGCTTCATTGGGTTCTTTGCGCTGCTGCTTTGGGCTCCTTTGGTGGTTGCCTGGCCGCTATCCTTGTTGTATGTTTGTTGGCTGGTGCCTTGATGAATGAATTTTAGCAGTTCAAAAAAAAAAAAAAAAAGAAAGAAAAAGAATTTGCTGAAAAAAAAAAGTATAAATCATGCCGCAAAGAAAGAAAAACTCCATTTTTTGTTAATGATCATAAGTGGGGGAGGAGTACGAGTTTTTGATGTTGATTGTCTGGATAAATTTATAAAGACAATCAAACTAAGAGGGATATTCAATCTAGACTTGGTTAAATTTTTGGTGGATTTCTTTTAAATAATAGATTTTACTGGAATCTATGGATTCTATACATTCCATACTAGATTTTGTTACAATTACGTATAGAGTTTGTTTCAATTATGTATAGAGATTGTTCCACTTTTTAAAATAATACGTACATTAATGAAATTTGATTTTTATAATTCTAATTATGAATTGAAACCAACCTTCCTCAGGTTTGCTCTTAGCCTACTATAAATAACTTTTCCATTTATTGACAATCATCTCCCCTCCAGTTAGTCAACATCAATTAACTTCAAGTATTGACCAGGTTAAATTTGTAAAATGACTCAATTAACCCTAAGTCAGCTATCAACACCTACTTTTTACCTATTTTTTTCTTCTTATTTTTTTCACTTTTTACCAATTTTTTTCTTCTTAATTTTTTTGATTTCTTTCTTTGTCTGGTCTTCTTCTTTACCAAAATTTTATTTTATAAATCTCTTTCTTGTGAAAATCTTCCAATGGGTCTTTTTTAATTTTCTCTTTCTTTCCCGACGTGGATATGTGTGTTCTACTTCCTTACCAATTTTCATTTCATACATCTCTTCCTTTTCATTCTTTTGAGATTTAAAAAAATTTAAGAGTAAATTTTTATTTTTTAATTTTTTTTTTAACATTATACATTTGAAAGTAACTAAATTTGTTCATAGAGACCACCAAACATCAAATCTGCAATTTACAACACAAATCATCCTTTCCCAATCCATTATCAACCAACTCAAACTCATTTAATATTTTAATTTTAAAAAAAAAAAAAAATTCTTTCGCCAAGTTTAGATGAAGTTTTTTTAAATATATATTTAAAAACTTTCTTTCCCATTTACTAAGCTTGAGGTAAGATTTAGATGGAATGGCCATCCACATCTAAACTCAACCTCTTACATAAACTAACTCACAAACCCATATCCCTTGTGGTCATAACAAAACATGAGTAGAGAGATTAGAGCAATTAATGCAATAATTGAGACTAAAATCGAATTGAATTAAGAGTTATAGACTAATTAATTACATAGAGTAGTCTGATACGGTTACATCAATCCCCTAAATGAAGTTTAGTTACACATCAATGAAAAATAAACAAAGAAGGGAAAAGCGTAGAGAAAACCCATAAAATCTATGCGAGCTTTAATTTCTCTTGTTCCTTGAGTTTTTCTTCTCCTTCCTTGAATAAGCTTCCAGCAATGGTGATTGATGATATAGAGAAAGAGGTGCATGTGTGTGGAAGAAAATGGTGGAATAAGAGGGTTGGGTTGTGGTTTTTGTTTTCTTGTATGTGTGATTGATTACCCTCTCAAAAACTAAAGAGATGTATATATATGGGTTTCAAATAGGGCAAAATTTCATCTAAAACGACGAGCTAACGAACTGCCGCAGTTGGGGTTTCCACGATTACCGAAGACGGCAGTTCAAAGCTTGGAAATTACTGTCGCCCAACTGCTGCGGTTGGCCAAGATAGCACGCCGATAGCTTGAGTGCCGCTTGCTTGCTGCGGTGGCGGTTTTGAGCTTGGTTGGCCATGGATGTTTGGAAAAATTGGAGTTAAGAAAAACATCGTGTATATGCCTGAAAATGGTGGTAAACTAACCAATGGGATGTGCAACGTCGTTCTGGGCGGAAAAAAGATGAAAACGAGGCCGAAAAACGGCTGGATGACGTCGGGTTGAACACAGGTCCAGGTCGGATCACACAGGTCTGCAACTGGGTCGCTGATGGTTGAAGACGACAAGACTTCATCGTGACGTGACGCTGATGTTTGCTGCCCACGCCTAAAACGCACCGTTTCTTTAATGTCGTGGCGCTGGCACTGCACGTGCGTTTGGCAACAAATTACAATAAGTACCCTTCAACTCTTCTCTAATCACAGAATATTCAATATATTCTTCATATTTTCATTTTGACCGCTGATTCTCTAAAATTACGCCAATGCCTCTGAACTCCATAAATACCTGAAACACATATTTTATCATATTAAATACCCGATTTTACCAGAGGAACAAGCATAAAAAGTAGGAATTGGGGACCTAAAAATTAGAACAAAAATAGTACAATCACTTAACTTTAGAAATAATCAACTAACAAGATAAGTTGATAAATGTTTGTTAAATTGATTTTATAAATAATCAATTAGAAAAAAAGTAAAGAAAAAATGTTTGGTAAATTTTAATTGATTATGGAAAATGGCCAAAATGGACATTTATTGTTAAAATATAATATAATATAATATAATATAATATAGAGAACTTCTCTCGACAATCTAATTTTTTCTTTTTACACTTCTTTTCTAAAAGCACTCTATTCTCAAAATTTAAATATTAAAAAATTATAAAAACACTTTCTTTTGTTCTAAGATTATCCTTTCTATCTTTTAACACTTATATTCTAAAGGCACTCCATTTAAAAAAAAAAAAAAAAATCTAAAAACACTCCATTTTATTTTAATAAAAGTTAAGACGAACAATCGTAGCCTTTGGATTCATCTGAGAAGTAATTTTTGTAATTAAATTATTAAAAAAAGAAATTATCTCTCCTAAACCATTAGATTAAATATTACATATTAAACACCATTTCCTAAAATTTTAATTATTATATTAAACTCTTTCTCTTCCAATACATATCTCTAATTTGCTATCTCCATTCCTTCTCAAGTAAGATTAACGGTAAATAATAATAATAATAATAACTTATGAATAAACTTGATTTTTTAGAAACTGTATATATGTATATATTAAAAATAAATAAATAAATAAATAAAATAAAAAATAAAAAACTCAATAAACAAGTACTTTGTTTTTAATTCTTTTATTAGTCTTAGAAATTATGAGTTTAATCAAATCTAGTTGCAACAAATCAAGTTTTCATATATCTATTTTTTTAATTGACTTTTTATTATATATATATATATATATTACTGTTAGTAAAAGCCAAAAATATTCATAAGTTTTTTTCTTTTTCTTTAACTATTAATCGAGAAAGTACATAGAGATGATTTTTTTGTTTTAAATGGAGAGATAGTGATTAGGATAGAGTAATTATGAAAGAGTGTTTAATGAGAGAGAGTTTAATAGGTAATATTTAATCTAATGATTTAGGAGAGAGAATTTCTTTTTTTAATAATTTAATTAGTTTGAAGTGTCTTTAGAATTTTTTTTGTTTTGATCTGTAATTTTAGTTCAGGTTAAAATTGTCATTAATAAAAAAAAATTAAATTGGAGTGTAAATAGATAATTTATGGATTTTAAGGAGAAACTCTCTATAATATATATACAGTCTTTTTACTGTCAGTTTGTTCTAGACCTGGCAAGGTTCCGAGTCGAACCGTGGAACCGGGGTCCAACCGGAACCGGAACAGAAAAACCGGTTCCGGTTCAGGAACCGTAACCGGAACCGGGGGAGGCCGGTTCCGGTTCCGGTTCCATTTTTTTCGGAACCGGCTGGTTCGAACCGGATTGGAACCGGCGGTTCCGATTCCGGTTTGAACCGGCGGTTCCAAGTTTTTTTTTTTAAAAAAAAAAAAATTAAAAAAATAACACTTTATTTATAAAAATAAAATGTTTAGAGAAATAACATTGAAGACTATTGAACCATGGTCCATAACTCTTGTACAAGTATATATATTTTATTTTAGATCCTCCTCATTTTTATATAGGTTAGACATCTCACCACTTTTCTTCTTTATCTAATGTGGGATGTGAGATGTGAGATTTTCTTATCCTTTCTATTTTAGTTGTGATTTTCTTATACTTTCTATTCAAGAACAAAAGCATGTTTTTTAATCCAAAAGCTCACTTTCAATTCATAGCTTGTCACAATTATGTAATAAGAGAAGAAAATCACAAATAGAAATCTAGAATAGAAAGGAATATAAGAAAATCTCACATCCCACATCGGATAAATAAGAAATGTGTAAAGATGCCTAACTTATATAAAAAAGAGAAGAATGCAAAGGAAAATATACTTACTTAGTTACTTGGACACGTGTTATGGGCCACGGCCCAATACTTCACAATGTCCTTTTTAACATGTTTTTTTTAATTATAAATTAAACGTTATTTTTTTGTAAAAAAAAAAAAAAAAAAAAAAATTCCGGTTCAAAACCGCCGGTTCCAGGTTTCGGTGGAACCGGAACCTTGCCACCATTAGTTTCTTCTAATATAAAATATATCAAAATGAAGAATGTGAACCATAGATTATAGATTATGAAGAAGTTTTAACAAGTGTATACCCTTTGAGTCAAAATATGTAAATCTAATGGTATACATTCTTCATCCTGATATATTTTATATCAGGACGGACTGATAATAGAAAAATTATATATATATATATATATATATTAGTAAAGTATAGCTAATAAAAGAGAATGTAATTATTTTATTATTATTATTTCCAGTTTTTTTTTTCTTTTTTACAGTTTTTTCTAATATATATTTTTTCCTTTTTTTCATTCTCATTTAATAAAAATTTAAAAATAAAAGGCTAAGTCAACTAATAAAAAAAAAAAACCCAGAAAATCATAAACTTAAACTTTCCACCAATGTTCTCAGACAACAACAAATTATGGTTTTTTTTATTTATTATTACTATTCATTATTTTAATAGTGGTGCTATAGGCACATCCCCTACTAAACTATTTATACTTCATTTTTAAAATTATTTAGTATTTTTTTTCTTTCCTTTATCAAAATACTTAAAGAGATATATAATTTTTATTAAAAAAAATCATGTACATATTAAAACTA